>JAOUZG010000635.1:7664409-7695074 GCA_026289955.1 Argiope argentata | reverse complement strand
ATGTGGACTATACTCGTTGAAACAATGAACTGGTTAAAATGATATACATTTGACATAGCTTCTCTAGCATTGACGATTGCCAAAATAAGAAAAATCTATAATATAACTAATAGAATAGCATGACACGTTTTTTTTGCCAACAAGCATGAAGTTTATCAATGGAGGCGAATAATATTCAATCCAGTAAGAAAAAACAGGGTATTTAAATTAACTACGATGATGTGTTCGAATCTTTTACATGCATTTGAACAATACATTTTATATTATCTTATTATTCTTAATGTAAGTTTTAATATTTTAGTGGCCGCTTAAAATGATTTTTCTAGCTGAAAATTAATTTATTCGTTTTCAATATTGAAATTTAACCTACAAATGAGAGCCACCGCCTTCTTGCCGAGGCACTCGAATTGGCAGTTGCCAGAAAGCTCTGAGAACGGATTAAAATTGGCTTCAAGTGATTTTTATCGTCCGCAATTCTGTCCCTCTTGTTTGAATTACCCAATTACAGGTGTAGAAATAGCTCTGTCATAAATCTTGCTATAACCACCAAAGCCATATATATATGTTACCGTTAAAGTATGAAATTCGTTATTTTATAGAATACCTAGTTATTCTATGAAATAAATGATCGTGTCCGTTAAAGTGTAAAACTCTCTTGTATTTCCTGGTTTCACTAGTTATTACATAGAATAACGATCTGCAGCCCGTTAGAGTGTAAAATAATCTATATCATATCTATATCATATACCTCAAAGTTTAGTTACTGGTCAGGGATTTAAGAAATGTTCGCGTAAAACCTAGTGTGTCCACAAAAATGTTTTTGCTTTAGAAATAATGTTCTTTGTAATTCCATCGTTTTAGTAATTCTTGTCATAACAAATTATTTTATGGTACGTTTTCATAAATACCATTCATACGCTGCATAAATTAGATAAATTGCTTCTTTTTCATTTTTATTGTCTATCATTGGTTTATTTATAGAATAGGCATTTCATTTTAGATTAACTTTTTATTTTACACTTTAACTGTCTCTCATTAGTTAATTTATAGAATACCTAGTTATTTCAGAGAATAACTAGTTAAAATTTAATAATATATTACACACTTTAATGGAAACTATCAGTTATTTCGTGGAATAACAAGGTATTTTATAAAATACTTCATTATATATTTTAACGGTAACATATACATCTTGTTTTAAAGCTACACAAGGTCTATTTTGGAACAGACCTCGTAATTCAGAACTGCATTCAGTTGAGGAGGGCGTCACCTGACAACACCGCTATTCCAAACTTCTCCACAACACTAGCTGTTGGATGTTTCGCCCTAATGGATCTAACATACACCAGACCGGCTTACATGACGGTTCTTCAGTGGAATCGGGTGTCGAACATGAAACATTCCTGTCCCAAAAGCAAGACCTTATGACCATGCCACACAGCTCTATATCCAACAAAGAATTGAGAACCAACCACCATATATGGATATATTATATAGCATGCAAAATAATGTTTCTCGGAACAGAAATGTATTTTTTATTTCTCCAGGATTAAACATCTTAATAAGTTGAATGTATTATTTGTAAAATCGTTGTGTACAATGTGAACAATACAATGTGAATTAATATTACAGAGTGCATAACATATGAGTGTGTAGAAAGAATATATTTTACTATCCAAAATAACGACTTTGAAAAGCTACAAAAATTTCCTTTTTTCCAAGATTAATAACATCAATATTATTTTGTGTTTCATAAAAAAAATTGGCTGAATGGACATTTCTATTTTCAAATAAAACAATATATTCCACTAATAATTAGTGAATGTTTTATTTAAAAAATATCATGTTAAAAAACACACTTCATTAAATATAAAACTATTTAAAATTCAAATAGAAAATATAGGCGAAAATCAGCCAAAATCAGCTGACGTAAAAAAGAATTGTTTACCAACTTTTTTAATTCCAAAATTTTTCTGTTATAAATTAAAGAAGAGCATTAATCTTTTCCGTTTCCAAAACTATAATTTAAACTTAAGAATCATAAAATATTTTCATTTGATTACCATTTTTTTGACAATAGAATATGGAATTATTACAAATTTTTATTGTCTATAAGGATTTAAGAATAGGATAATTTAACTTTAAATAATTTTTTTCTTTATTTTAATAAAAAATAAAAATATTTTATTGAGTTCTCAAAGAACGTTGAAAAAAGCTTATTGGTGCTAAATAAAATAAAACTCATGTACAGGTGTGAAAAATTCCATACTGATTCCCAAAAAGAACAAATAATAAAAGAACATTCTCTTGGGGGAAAAAACTTTTTAGAAGAGGAGCAAATTGGCGTACAGTACGAGAGGTACTATCTGAACTTAGGAGAAGACAGTAAAGAAAATAAAGCCTGCGTCTAAACTGGCAAGAGAAGTGATTTATTGGAACAGAAAGAAAAGGAAATTATTAATGAACAAAGTGCATACTCAAAGTTTTTCCAGAAGAAAAGAAAATAGTTAAGGGCGGACCGATCTGCGATTGGAAGCTTTGCAGCATCATTAGTAATTGTTCCTGAAAAACCCTTTAATCTTTTACGAAGAAAAGAACTAATTGGGAGTTCGAAAAGTTCAATCGGAGATTTGGAAAGATTTTTTTTTTCATTATTATATGATTTCTTTACGAGATAATGTTTCATCAGTTCTTCATTTGATGTTAGTAATTCGTTTTGGTAATGTCAGCAATTTTTATAAAAGTTTTTATTTTTTTATTTTTAAGCTAATTAGATTCAAAAGTTGATCAGCAGATAGTTGCGTTAGCGTAATCGATAAATACTCTAAATTCAAATATATTATTTTTAATTATGTTTTGTTAATAGGATCAGTATCTTATATATTATTTAATTAGTATGTGAAGAAATGGAATTGAATAGTTTGGTATTTTATTTCAGTAACAAAATATTTTAATGATTAATCATCGAACTAAGTAATAGGCTCGTGTTTAAAATTTAAAAAATGATACAACCTACAATGTATGAGATTTGCTAATTTCTTAATTCCTTTAAGATAGTATTTTCTGTTGTTATATTAATGCACAGATTAGTTACGAGCTATTATTTTCATTATAATCTAATTTTATCACTTTTTATTGCAATAAAGAGATATAAAAAGCATAAAATATTAAAACTGTTAAAATATCATTTTTTTTGGTTAATACTGCTATACATTTGTACTATTGTTTCTAAAGTTATTAAGTCTCTTCGAAAAAAAGACAGTTTTACAGATAGTTTTTTTTTAGAATCTTTTCAGATTTTTCACAAAAATATTAAAAACCGAGAACTAAGAGTTCTAATAAGTCAGCATTTGACTAAAGGAAGGATAATATAGATTGTCAGAAGTTCAGTCACGTCAGTAGAGAAGTGAGCATTGAATCAGCATTCCGGTGCAGCTTAGCGAGTAAACAGTAGAAAATAGCAAGCGATCGAGAGGCGTAAATAGTCGTGGGATGTCTATCTTCTGGGGAGATTCTCTCTGAGCGTTTTGCGCTGTTACGGTTGTTTACTACAGATTTGCCACTCATGTGTTGCTGTGTTGCGTAAATCATTTTATTTTATTGTCTGTGTGTTCGTGGCTTCATATATATTAAAGAATCGTTACTTGTTGCTGAGCCTCTTAAACGGTTTCACCGTAAAACGACTGCACAGAATCTGTTTATTTTTGGATACTGCCTTTGAAATTTTCCTAAGAATGTCAAAGTTTTTATTATTTTACTCTTATCTATGAATAAGAAAAGACAAAATTGCTATTCAGATTGCAAAGCATTACTATACAACAAGTATTTGCAAAATTCATTTGAAAGTAATATAGAATAAAATATTCACGATTTGAATACAAGATCATGGATGTTGAAGAGAAAATCTGTTGCTCTGTAACGTATCTGTTTCGATGGTCAGTAGCAAAATGCAAAACGAATTTTCAGTTCAATGACATCTGGATAAAAGAGGGGCTTACACAACCCCATAAAAAGAAACTAATCTATATCCTGATGGTCAAAACAAGGATTTTCTACTGTTTTTCAATTAAATGATTAATATGGTAACCTTTTATTAAGATTTCGCATTTTGTAAAAAAAATGTATGTCGTATGCTGCCTTGCTGAAGAAAAAATTAAAGCAACTAATTCTGTAGCTTCAAAAGAAGTTATAAATGGATTGGACAGAGAGCTTTCTTTGAAATGGTTTTAAATAGTTTTTGTATTTCAGAATAATTTAATTTTATGCTTTCGTATTATTTAAATTACCGTTGTTCTCCAAATTAAAAGGCAATACTATTTTATTTGAAAATTTTCCCTTTCAAGTTTCCAAATTTGCTTGCAGATTAGTGTCGTTCAAATTTTTGAAATAGACAAATTTCTTTTTTTAAGAGTTTGAGTAATATTTAATTTTTTTAAATATCATTTTCGTAAAAAAAGTGTTTTTTAAATTAACTACCATTGTTGCATTTTTTGTATTCGAGATACTGAAGTGAATAATTATGAAAATGAATCCCTATTAAATATTTTGTAGTTTCAGTTCATCATAACGTTTGTCTCAAAAAAAATTGTATATTTTAATTTAAAATCCATAAAAAAAATCTTTGAAGATTTATTGTGTTTGTACTTATAGAAGTGAGAAGGAAAGAAGTAAATTGCCTTTGTAAATGTTCTCACTCAACTTAATATGAACTTAGTCAAAATTTGGATCACATCCAAATATGCTTATTCTATCTTACAATAAAGATGTTTCAATTACGGCATAGCTTGTCTTGATGACTGTCCATCACTTAAAAACATAATGCTCCTTAAAAGAGTCTAAAATAAAGAAATTTTAATGCATTATAATATGATGAGTTTTAGTTTTAGAGCAGCTGGACATTTTTTTTGCTTAGAATGTCAATTACTAAGAATATTTTACTAAATATTTAGTATAATTAGGATTAAAGCCAACAAAATACATTTTCGGCTATTATACAATATAAAATATAATTTTCTTGTTACTTAAAAATTTTCTGAGATGCAGATTTTTCTTACTCTAAAAATTATATTAAGGTACATTTCAAGTAGACATCGTGTAATATACATATTGAAAGGAAAAACTATGAAAAAGAGATTTTAAGATACCCTAAAAAAGAGTAAATAGTTCTCTTCCACTTAGAATTCAGAACTGTGTCTCCTTTTCTAACACCTTCAAAGAATTTTTTAAATGACAAACAGCAATATCCATGAGACAAATTTTGCTAACTCATTTTGCTGTCAAGTCGACTACTCTTTTCATTCGTGATCAAAATAACTTACTCAAGTTTAACTTCTAGACATCATAAAAAGTCTACTTCACTCACTTGAGGCAATTTTATATAAAAGCTCTTTCTGTCAAAGGAGAAAATCTAATCAGATAGCAGATTCGGATTCTCGTATCACTGACTCTCCGACCCGCCTGAAGGCACACTGATAAAATTACAGAATGACCGGATTGCAAGAAATGCGGTAGAATCCAAGAGCTATCACCGGCCATAGTATAACCCTTCCAGTAGGTAATACGTTTCGTCATCGCTAGGAGGAGCCAGATAACCCTAAGATAAAATAACCTCTTTAGTTTTACATTTCTAAATATTTTAAATGTAATTAGCATGCTCATAATTGCATTTAGGTGAAATTACTTATAATTTAGGATTACTGAGAAAATGTATAAATTATTATTTATTTATTATATGAGTACAAATTATGGGCCCGATCTAAAAAATTATATTTTCGAAATTCCTGCCCATATAATAATAAGTTATAGATTAATCTGAAGATGTGTAACCCTCTTGTTACACGGCATGCTTCCAATCTATAATCCAGTATGTCAATCAAACATTTTATATTATTTTGTTTTGTCTGTTAACTTTGACATGATCACACAAAAAGACATCATTGAGACAAGTCATTGCTTGTGTACCACTGTCAGAACTTAAAGAGCGCATTTATGTAGCATTCAGAAACTTAGACTGAGTAGTGTTACATAATGTTTGGAACGAGCTGGATTACTGATTGGACGTATGCCGTGAAACTAGAGAGAAACGCATTGAACATTTGTAACTGAAAAAAACGGTATATTTCTCTTTAAATCCATGCATCATTTATTTGAACTGGTAGTGGTCTTAACAGCCGATAGATGTCAGCACTGTATTTACATTAATAATATGATTCACATTCAGGTAGAGTGGCAGACTGAGCTTCGCCGGCGAGAGCTAACGTGAAAGTGATGTGTTGGGTTGTTTTTAGTTGTGTTAAGAATGAAAGTCATGGATGTCTGGTGGAAGTTGAATTACAAATGTTGAAATGCATTAGTTTTCACATTATTTTCGTGTTTTACGTTGTGTGTTTGTCAGACTGTGATTGTCATAAATAAACCAATTTAAAAAGACAAATTTTGAGTAATCACTCACCTAACTTTTGATAACACCACAGCGCCGTAATTTCGAAAATATGATTTTTTTTTTTTCAAATAAGATAATTTGTACTCTTCTTGTATTATAAGTCATGATTGTGCACTATCTTTATACAAAAATTATTTTTAGCAAATATTCTGCATTTATAAATGCAGTAATTTCAAAAAGACGGTCATGACACACACACACACTTTATATATATATATATAGGAATCTAACAAAATATGCAGTGCATCATGTTAATTTTTCATTATTTACATTGTAAATATTTATTTATTTGGCAATTAAATTTAATACTTCTTTCATTGACCTTATTTTCCAATTCTCTACAATTTAGATTATCTAGGTAGCTTTCTAACTAGAAATTCGTCTCTAATTACTTTTAAAAGAGATGAAATTTATAAGAGATTTACAATGATGTATCGCATACTTTAAACTAAGCCTATAATACCAGTCGGAATTATTGTGAAAATTTCCTTTTCAACACTTTATTCCCAAGAATATGTTGCTACAGAAAAATTTTCGATACTAAGGTTTTATTTTGAGATGCTAATTCGTGCAATTTGTATTATCATTCCATCTTCTATAATTAAGGAATTAAGGAGAAATTGAAATTCGAGTTCTGCTTACATTTTCATTTTTCTTGAACGTATATCATTCGCGAACTTATCTGGCCATTTTAGAAATATGCGGGTTTGGAGCAAAATATAATTTCGCCTTTATATATATATGTGTGTGTGTGTGTGTGTGTGTGTGTGTGTGTGTGTGTGTGTGTGTGTGTGTGTGTGTGTGTGTGTGTGTGTGTGTGTGTGTGTGTGTGTGTGTGTGTGTGTGTGTGTGTGTGTGTGTTATAATTCTAAATTTTGAAGTCGACGATACAAATTTTATTACTTATTTATTTTGAACAATCATTAGAATAGAAAAATAGTAATAAAGATATTGGAATAAGGCTATGAAACTATAAACGGTTAATCTTATTCATTAAAGATTGTTTTTTAAAATTCTCTCTGAATAGGCCTCATTCAAACTATTATTATTTATGTATGTTTTGAAGAAAAATTGTAATTCATAAACTCAAAATAATATCTACAGTTTCGCTGAAAATATGTACACTTTATTTATGAAGTTACGCAGATGAAATTGGAAATTTTAAAATAATTATGATAGAATTTTATGAAAACTTTTATGATTGAAAACGAGTTTTGCTTTAATAAAAATTAGTATTGGAAAATCACAACTTATAATTTTCTGATACATTTTATAGCAACAAAAGGAATTTAAATCGCCAATTATAGAGCTAATCCTCTTATAACAAAATTAATTTATTAAATTTTGTGCTACTTGTTTATTGGAAATGTTATTAAGGAAAAGCTTCGCAAACAAACAATGCTGAAAATTGCAATTGCTTAATCAGAACTATTATGAAATAATCTGAATCATTATGAGCAGAGAATTCTGCTCGCTGTTGTAATTTTATTTTGTATATCATAGACGAGTTGTGAATGTATAATTCTACCTGAGAGGCAAACAGAGTGTTTAAATTATTTGAAAATAATCTAATTTACAATTGTTGTATTAATTAATTATTTACTTTCTTTCCTGTTCGTTATTTATCCCTTTTATGTAAATTGGGAAATTATTCTCTTAGGGGGGGGGGGGAAAGAAACGCACGCTTTCATTATTTGTTTATGCAATTCACAAATCTGCAATGCCACTATAATTCTGGTCATTATCAAACAACTTTTTCATCTTAATTAAGAAAGCAGCTTGCTTCTAAATCTTAACATGGTACGAATGATTAAATTAATATACCGATTTAAGAATATTGTCTCGGAATAAATGTTGAAAAATTATTGTTATTTAAAGTTTCATTTCAAAGTTTTATTATCTTAATCATATTTATCGTACTGGTTTGTCCTTTTATTGTAACATTTGTAATCCTTGTAGCCTGTAATGTATTGCAAAATGATAAATTAAAGCATAACTTAAATTTCATTTTCTCTAATTAATAATTAGAAAATAAATATAATTATTGCATTTACCTCGAAATGAAAATGAGATGTTTCCAGTATAATGGTTGGATCTCGTCACTCTGCAGAATACACTAATAGGTGGGGATAGACTTCTCCCATCGGTGACGTGACGTACTTCCTACGGGAAGAGTTGTACCGGGGCCGGTGATGGTCATTACGACTCAACCACATTTCCGTCAGTGTTGCTGTTGCGGCTATACGGTTATTCATCCTTATGGTTACATACATGTGCCTTCGGGTGGGACGGAGAGCCTGCAATGACTTATATTCAACGAAATGAATTTTCTTGTATTCCTATCCCTCAAAAAATAATGAAACTATAAAATTAAAACACATTAAAAAATAAGATACTTTTGAATTTATTCACTAAATATTTAACAGTAGAAAATTTTAATTTGTTATTAATTGGGCTTAAATTGATTCATCTTCAGATTTCAGCTCACAAAAAAAAATTCTGCAACGAAGAAACACTTGAATTTAAAAAGTGTCCCGCATTCCCGAAAGGGTCAAGTTTACGCTCGAACAACAAGAGTCTCGTATAGCTGTAAGAATTCCTCAGACGAACGAATACGTTCTATTATTGCGCTTGTGTTGCAGCAGAAATCACTATTTCCGAATCGTAGTAATTTTTCTTTCAACCAAGAGAGGAAAATTATTTTTCGTTGGTTTCCATTGGTTATTCAAAGGTTTAAAAGGAAAGGTTGTAAAATTTATGAAGCCTTTAATAATCAGAGGGGGAAAAAACTGTGTGAATTAAATTATTTTTAGGTATAGAAAAAGATGGCATTGATTAGGCACGACCTATAGCTGATATCTAGTATTTTTAATGACAGCCTTTTTGGCATGATTGTAAAACACGCATAAAAGTTTTCTGGAATGTATCTGGGAATTTTCTGCGAATTTTCTTTCCTCTTTTTCTTGTTTATCTCAATTTTATTAGTTTCTGCTATTTAGTCTCAGAATTTGAAAAAGTCAGTAATAAAAAAAATTTAATATCACTAATAATCCGACGAACTGAATATTGAGGTATCGGCAAGTCTCAACAAAGCGAAAAAAAACATTCAGGTTTCAATGAATTTGTAGCGAGTTTCGTTAAGCAACAAGTATCTGAATGCTTGTATTGTAGAATTGTTTTAAGTAAATGAGTTCAAACTTCCCCTAGACTCCATTACGATTAAAGCAAATTAGCGTCATCACCAGTACAAATGAAAATGCTTTTCATCTCAAAAATGGGTAACAACATTTCCCTTCTTTCATATAGAACTAGTTATATGCAGAGTTGCATTAGCATCCGCTTTACTTATGCCTCCTACTGTTATAAAACAGCCGTAAAATAAAATGATGAAGCTCAATTATAGTGTGATTAATTACCATAATGTTTATAAAACAGGGTTGAAGTAGTGAAATGATGAGTATATTAACATAACAGGGCATAACTAAAATATATATACATAGTTTGGAAATGTGCTTAGTTCTATTATAATATAAAAAGCAAGAACTTACTCTATTATGCCATAAATTAAAAGAGTTTAAGACTTGAAGTAAAAAATAATAATGTATAAAGAATTTTCGAAAAATAAATATCTCAATGCCGCTGTCAAATGGGATTTGTTGTCATTTTGATTTCAGAGACTAACAAAACGTTACACTTCTAAATGTTAAAAAAGTAATGGCGATAAATTACTGTTGTTTTGTTGTTGTTTCTAATGACACTTACCATGAACAAGCTCGCTGACGGAGTCAGCAATTTTAAGGCGAGGGTACGTCTCTTGATATTTTTAGTAGCGCCAACAGAGAGCAAGAACACGTCTTGGCTACTCACGCATGACATTCGCTTGCACAGCCCCTTTTTACAGGGGGGGGGGACATTCACATTTTTCACAGATAGAGTATATGAAAAAAAAACCCACTTCCGAACCGGGACTCGAACTCATAAAGCCCAGATCACGAAGCAGATTCGCTATCATTGTGACAGGGTCCTGGTCAATAAATTACTAAAACCAATAAGTATAGTGGTTTTAGAAATCTTAAATTAAGTAATCAAAATACATATATAATATCTATGTATTTTTATCTAATGTCTCGTATGCCTTTTTTAAAAACTTTATTTTCATTTATATATGTTACGGTCAATGAAAATAATCGGTTATTATAAATATTAACCGGTCATTATTGATAATAACCGCTTCATTTGGTCAAGGTGAAAAATATTGCAAATTATTCGCTTTTATTTTTTATTATCAATTAATTTACAATGAAGTTTGATTAATGTGATAAAATAGTTAATATAAGATTGGAAAATGGGCGGACTTTTTCGTATATATTTTTTAATTTCAATATACGTTGATAATCTTCTGGTGCTTTTACACATTTTTCTCTTTGCTTTCCTTGACTTTTACGAAAAATGAATTACATTTTTCTATTATAAATAACATGGGGTTTTTTTCCTTCTTTGGATTTCAACATGTCTAAATGGTTGTTGAAACTTCATTTCATAACTTTTAAATAGTCATCTGTTGAATAAAGTAAAATTTGTTTAAATAACTATCTTAACTTTTGAAAGACAATAACATAAACTTTAAAAACTAACAGCTAAAGATTGAAAAGTTTCCCTTGTAAAACAAAAAATTAACTGATATTGTCTAGTTGTTGCCAACACAAAAAAGACACGAAAAATTGACATTGATCCAATTTTATTGGTTATTTTTAATAAAAACGGTTAATGGGATAAATGCTCTAAAATTATTCACTTTAGCCGACTTATTTGGTTATTGTTAATAATAACCTATTACTCACATTGACTGCAACTTATACACCTCTTATAATGAGTCATCTTTAAAATTTCAAATTGTAAGACAGATTTAGTTATCTCGGATGGATCTTCTACTCAGAATCGAATTCTTTGATAAAAGGAATCCAATAGTGAAATCGAACCGTTTAAAAGAGAATTCCTTTAAATTGCGCAAATATTCGGAAAGTATTCGTTCGAAATCAAATAGGTGGTGACAAATATTGATCTGTAGAGCTGAGATTACCTGAACAGAAACGTTCCGAGAATAGTAAATATAAAATAGGTCCAGAATAGAAAAATAAATGGAAGGGCACAGTTTACCTTAGAAAGGGAAATAGATGTAGAATTTTTTAAAAAAACTTCGATTTAAAGAAAATATTTTAAAAAAAATTATTTGACGTATTCCTTTTTTTTTCTGAATGAAATTTTTTTGATCCTCTAGATTATGAAAAAATACTTTTTTTTATTTTTTCTTATTTTATGTTCTATTTTTCTAAACCTGTGAAGTAAGTATAACTATTATTCCTTTTATGCTCTATGAAGTTCACTTTTTCCACATTAAATAATCACAATTGAAAGCATTATTTAATTTATAATAATTATACGTATTAAGTATTTTTTACTTACATATAGCAAACCACTCTACTCTTATAAAACATTTTCTGCAACTTTTGATTATAATATTTAACTTTCTTTTAAGTTAAACTGTATTTGAAAACCTAACCATGCGACTAAACTTCGTTAGATAACTTCAAAAAAATGACATTTTTTCAGATTTTGAATGAAAAGCTTTCTATGTATCAACTTATTGTTATCTTCTAAATTCATGGTTTTCATGAAATTGGAGACATAATGAATGGTTTTAGCATAAAATGGTTGTTGTCACATTTATCAAAATCACAGATTTTCATTTTTTTTCCTTTTCTAGAGTCAAACATTTGTGTCACATGATTTGCTTTTACATTTTTAAATCTGCTTATTCCTTTGCAAAGGCCTTTCATTAAAGTTTTAAAGCTTTCTTTTACTTTTTATCTTGCCTGGAATGCTGATTGTGTTTAAATTAAATTAAACTTCTTATGCAAATATTTATATTCCGGATTCTTGTAACAAAGACTTTTTAAGTAACTAATTGTGACGCATATTAAAGTCATGTTAATTTAATAATTTTAACCTATTCTGTTTATTATGTAAATGAACATGATTAACAGAATGAGTCTATTAAGAACATAGTTCTATTAAAAACTTATTTATGAATAATCCCTTTTAGAGTAGAAGATTTTTGTTGTAATATAATTTCATGTAAATGGTATCTTTCTAAACTTTGAAAGTGGTATCTTTCTATGGTTGAAAACCAGCTGAATTATATGATGATATAATGTAATTGTTTTAATTTAACTAAAGCAATAGATTGTAATTATAAATGAAAAATATAAAATATTTCAAAATCTCAACATTTTGGAAATTTTTGACGATTATTAAATTGATATTATTAAAAAGCTAATTTTTTAAATTCAAATTGGCGAAAAAATCATTGTTGTGCAGTAAAACATAATCAACCAGTTTAAACCGTTTTGAAACAATCACGAGTTCAATCAGTTCTCTATCAATCTTTATCTCCTCTCTATAATTTATTAAACTTTCATTTTCAATTTTTCTAGCTGACAAGCAAAGTTTTGGCGTCGGATACTGAGATGAAATAATTTCTATGATGTCATAGTCAACTTTTTTTAAAAAAGAAAAAAAACAGATGTAATAATAAAGCAATACTCTTAAATTCAGGTCTGCCTTTTAAAAACGCCTCTTCTTTCAATGAAATACTCGTAATAAAAAACCAATACTAGTAAAAGTAGGTAAAAAAATATGATTGAAAGATGTTGTTGAATATTGCCATTTATTCTTTATACATGGCCTACGCGATTTCGAGCTTCAATTATTCTTTACCTTTAAATATTCAAAAACCCTTAACCAATACAGCATCATGTTCTCACGTGATAATACACATTCTTCAAGTAATATAAAATTATGCATCACATGCTTGTGAATTAACTCTGAGTTATATTAGATTTAACATGAGTTCTTAAAATGTAAATAACTAAGACATGTAATAATTTGGATTCTTGGAGTCAATGGTCATGGTATTACGATGATATGGCGATGTGTAAGCAAAAAAATTAAGCCTTTAGTAAAAGTTTAGTTTAAAATAAAACAAAATTTCAATAGAAAACATTTAAGAAGTTGAAATTTTTTTAAGAACAGTTATGTCAAATTCCTATTTAAAAAGAAAACAAATCTTAATTTCAAAGATCAATATAATAAAATTTTGACATTTTATTTTATTTGAGTTCTAATCTCAAATCAAATATGTGCACATATATACAGGAATAGGCTCATAAATTACCATCCAAACCGGATTACTGACATATTTGGTGACAGTTTTGCATCAAACAATGTGATTATTATCAAATAAATCAAAACTCAAGTAGGAAACCAGCTACAGCAAATTGAAAAATATTTTCATTATTCAAAAGTCGCAAAATTACATGTATATAGTCTGCATATCTACTTTATACCATATTCTTAAATCCCCACTGTTTGTTTCATAACATTAAAATTTCTGTTGACTTATTAATTGGATACACAGTCAAAATGCAGTTTCTTATTTACATATTTATGAATTTCATATGGAATTGAGCTTCTTTCGTAATTCAAAGGAAACTAGTTGTTCCCTGGAATATATATATATATAATTTAAAGAACTTTTTTAATCTATGTTTGAATTACAAGAGAAAATTTAAACCTGTATCCGAATTTTTTTGTGTAGATTAAACATACCTGTTTTGATGCATTTGAAGTATTATTTTCATCTTTAAAATTGCAATTTGTCCTTTCATGCACATTATTAAGTATGAAATATAAAGCTTCTACCATTTTAATATCATTTTAAGTATATTTATAAAACAGCGTTTAATAAAATTTTAAGTTACTCACCTTTTACTCCAATTCATCAACATTCGTGTCATAAATGTAAGGTCATTATCAAGCACACATCAAGTAAATGGAAATCAAGACTCCCAGCTCATCAATTCCACTGTATTCACAGAGACCTAAGTAAAAAAAATAATGCCAAGAAAATTATTTTTTTCTCTTTTCAAGGGCGACTAATTAGGGTTTATCTATTGCTCATCAATCTAGATTTGTTATATAAATTTATATCTAGGGAGTTATGGGCGTTACTAAAACTCCCTATCACTTAACCAGAATCATTCACAATCAGAAAATAATATTGGAAAAGGAATGAATTTATCAAATCAAAAACTCAAAAATTACCGCATTTCCTGCATAGTCATGGGGGCCAAAAGTCACACTATTAATTATTATATACACACCCGCAATGTTTTAAATGTTGTTTTAAAATTTCCTGTATGAATGAATATTAAGCATTATCTTGCATTATCTTTTAGATTTTTAACATATGTATGTGGGAGTCTAATCAAATCTTCCAAAAATATTAGACTCTTCAGATAGAGGAGTTTTAGTTGCGTGGTGTCTAGGAGATTTTTAATATTTACAGGTCCAGTTTGAAAACTAAGATAAGATAATGCAACTGAAGGATGAAGAGACTTCTTAAAAAAATAAAAGAATTTATTTAGAATTAAAGGGAAAAATTTGCAAAGGGGAATATTTACAGGGGAATATTAAATGGATTAAAACATGGAGATATTAAACTAGCAAGCAGTTAGATTATTTCCTCTAGAAGAACGTTAGAAGTAACAAAAACATTATGTGACTGAAAACCTATTACCGCGTAGCTTTGCGAGCGGAAAACGCTGACGCATGAACACGTCTTTATCTTACCGTGGTTAGTAAGCCTCTGCCTGAATATTAATTGTGACATTTTTTTTTCAAAAGCTCTATAGATAGCGTTGTTCTGGAATTTTGTATGAATTAAAATTATCGTCCTCTGGGAAATGATCTAACCTTTTGCAATTCTTGCTTTGAATTGCGTCTACAATCGGACGTTGATAAAAGAAAAAAATGAAAACTAAAATGATGGTTAAATAAAATAACTCTGTGGGATATCTTACATATATATTTTTTGTACCGCAATGACATAGAAAAAAGGTCTTAGCCACTGGGCCCAGACAGTTCTAGGCTTGAAACCCGATTCCATTAAAAATATTTTATCAATGCAGCCTAGTGATCATTAAATCTGATGTCATGGGTCCAAAGTCTTCCCACTGATGCGTTGTGGAAACAGAGTGGCTGCAGCTTAATTATAGTTCACATTATCTGCCCGAGATTCAATTTTAAGATATTCTTTCCATAACAGCTTTAGTGTTCCTTTCAAACGGGACGTTAATATAACTAAATTGAAGAATGCAGCATCATGTTCTATATGTATGCATATATATGATGTGCATATTTCGATAAAATCTATCCAATAGTTTGCCATTCTAAATTTAACCCAATTCAACAAGTCTTGTAAAAAAGATATAATAATTTAATAATTAATTTGAGAAAAAATGAAGCATTAGAATATGTTCTGTACTGTTCAATTAAATAGATTACATCAAACAATATTTTTTGTAGTTGTTGTTTCAGAATGTATAATTTAAACGCAATTCATCCATTTGACTAAAAAGATGTGGGGAGTGTAGAATTCAGAAAAAAAAATTAAAATATAATATAACTTTTTGCAAAATTAAAATATTATACGATAAAACTTCTGTAAAACCTGAATTCTAATCAAGATTTTTTTTTTAAAAAAAACGAATAGTTAAAAAGATATTCTATAGGTGGGAAAATAAATAATATGTATCTTTTTATTTTAAATTTTCCAAGAACATAGTATTAAAAATCGTAAAAAATAGTAATAGAATTAGTAATTAATATTATTAGTATTAGTAATTCAAATATTTAAAACCAGTTAACAGAATCTCAGATCTGACGAATAGTTACACAACTAGTTTTTGCTTCTTTATGCAACGAAGCCTTTCATATTAGCATTTTTTTTTTTTGCTTTTATTGTTTTTTATAAACTCCAAATAAAAAAAATATAAACAAATTGCTGCAATAAGAATTAACCCCATTAAGCAATCTATAGCTCACATTCTAAACTTGAAGCGAATGTAACTGCAATCTTATGAAAAATATTTGCAAACATCAATTTTATTAACATATATGAAAAGCATTGTTTGTAAAGCTTTCTAATTTGAATATATTTATTTATTACAATGTTGGATACATTCATTTATTCAAAATATTTTTTGTCGATAATCATAAAACGAAAATACCTCACAACTACAAATATTCAAAACTTATATTTGATTTTCGAGAATAAAAGCTTTTCCAAAACTAATGCAGCACGCTGTTATTGTTCAACACGTAAATTGTTATGGATAAAAAAAGCGAGACTTCCGAATTGTTATCCAATCGTGGTACTAGTCTCTTCAATTCTTTTCTTCTTGCGCACGTTAAAAAAAATTAAGAAAGACTTTTCCGAGAAACAATATTCTTTTCTAGCATATTTTGCTCCATACAAATGGAGATGTTTACTATTTACATGTCTAACCATAATGTAATAACATGCTTTGACTTTCTCATTCATTCTTCCAATTTGATTAAAATTTCCTCGATAAAAATGTAAGTGGCGATGTGCTTATGTATGATCTGGCTTGAATACAATGATGTTTTTATTTCATTGCTTATAGTGTTAACTTCTCGATTATTTATCGAGCAAGTCTCTTTTTTTATGTTATTTATTACAATAACAAAATGTTTTTAGCATGGCAAATCTTTGCTGCACTATTAATTGTTATTTTGATTTCATGGAAGTTCTTTTCATAACAATTCTGAGCAAGAACCCGGCATAAGTATTGAGCCATTTACATACATTTTTTTGTCATTGGGATATTTTATTGTATTATTAATTCAGCATTTTCAGAGCCTTTTTAACACACCATATCAATAAATTAGTATAATGAAATATTTACATTTGCGGTTTTAATATGTGTATCAAACAAATATGTGCTTATGAATTATGAATTTCTTTATTATGAATTTTTTTGCTGCAGCTCATTTAACATAATTGTTTCAATGAAATAAGTTAATCGGACTGAGAACCAAACAGATTTGAACACTAATAACCAATTTTCTAATGTATTTCTTCTTTAGGAAAGGGAATTTTATGTTTAATTTGATTTCAAATTTAAATTATCTTTTAAAAATATCTTTTATATAATAAATTAAGAAATGTGGAGGTTCATATTTCAAAAATTAAGGAATACAACCATCTAAGAAAATTGATTGATAACTGATACAAATATAGAGCTTACCATAATTGCGCACGACTACACAGATAGAAATCATGATCGTTAGAGTCCCATTTCCAGACAAGCAATGCAAAATCAAACCACCCATCTGAAATTACCACAAATCTCCATCAAATTGAATAGTTAAAAATGATAAACAATTATTAAGACTGCTAAAGCTTTGACTATCAGAGTAAAACTAAGTAAACTTGACTAAGAATCAAATAACAATTTTAACTTCAATGAAATTATTACGAAAAATATACTTTTGGTTCTCATGAAAAGATGGCGATATGCTTTATAAAGAAGAGAATTTACCTTTTGAAATTTCTTACACAAACAATTAGAAATAAAAGTTTCATATTTATCCAAAATCAAAATTTCTTTTAGAATCTTTGACACGAGATCCGTTGTTGCAGCGGCTTTCAGATCCACGGTTGCTCATTGCTGTAAAATTCATTACAAAACAACAGAAGAAAATATATTTCTAAACGGTGTTCCCTTATCTTTAAAAGAAAAGTTCTTTAAGATTATAAACAAATTAAACAATATTTTAAACATTAAATATGCTAGATTTTGCTCTACTTTTATCTGATAACTTTGAACCGTTTAATTAAAAAATAAGGTGTTTTTATAAAATTAAATCGAATTCTGTGTAAATCATCTGATGACGAAAAAAAAGTCGTAATTCTCAACTCTCTATCTCAGTTATTGGGTTGTTCGAAAAGTCATTTCGTTTTTTTTGGTGAAAATGAAAGACGATCCTCGTATAATGAATAATTATTTTATTAAATTATATATCGCCCATTCTGATCCAAAACCTTTTGCCATCTTTCTGGTAGAGGCATGATTCCACGCTCATAAAATTTTTGGTATTTGCTGGCAAAAAACTAATCTAAAGTGATTTTTGACGTCTTCATTTGAGACTAAGGTTTTACCGTCCAAAAAATTTTGCATTGACCGGAACAAATAATAATCTGAAGGAACCAGATCTGGATAATATGGTGGAGTGGATCATTTTTGTGACATTTGAGGAGCGAATCACAGACTTCAATGCGACAACACAAATTTCTCTCCGTGAGGACATGGAGAACTCAAATATCGAGCTTCGAGGTTAAACTCAGGCCTTTCAGGTGGTCATAAACAGTTGAATTCAATAAATTTAAACTCTCACCGATCTCACGTGTTGTTGTTCGCCGGTTTGCATCAACTATTACCTTTATCGTGTCTTTATCAGCTTCAACCGGCCATCCGGAACGTGGTGCATCTTCGACATCAAAATTGCCGGATCGAAATTTTGTAAACCAGTTCTGACACTGTCGTATTGTCAGCGCATCTTCTCCATACACATCGGTTAATTTCTTTCTGGCTTGAACAGCATTTTTACCTTTCCTACAGGAAAAAAGTGAAATATGACGAAATTGCTGCTTATTGCTTTCCCTATTTAAAAGGGCATCTACCAAAAACTACTGCGCAAAATCAATTGAACGTTTTCACAAACAAGTATTGCTATATCACCTCTCAAAACATACAATGATTATACGTCTTAAGTGTGAAGTTGGAATAAAAAAATACAATTAAATCCTTTGTCGAGAAAAAAACGAAATTACTTTTCGAACGACCCAATACATTAAAAATACTTTCATTTCCTTTAAGACTAGATTTTTTTTTCTTGGATTAATTTAAGAATCTTCTTTATTCCAAGAAATTTAAAGCGTGATTAAATCAGGAAATAAGCCCTATTCGCAGATATATATAAAATAAGTGGGTATAGCAAATTTTTCCAGTAGCAGTGACTTCAAGTATTCATTGGACTCTGAGGAAGGTAATAGGAGTTTTATTTCATCTGAAAAAGTACAAGAAGTTAATGTTCCAATAGTAAACCTTGGCAAATTATAGTTCATAGAGAAGTGAATTTTGAATTGCTGTAAAACCACTACGGTTTATCACTACGTAATCGTCGTTGTAATTCCTACGGACTGACGAAATAATCAATATAAGCCTCATATCATCCTGAGTTCTGTAATCTTTATTCCTAACTATCCTCAGTTTTACCCAATATACACAGTTTTTAACTCGATGAACTTAAAAACCTTTCAAACAATTCCAATGATACATTTTGATATTTCCCTAAATGATCCAAATTTCTCAGATTTGGCACCGAGTGATTACCACCACTAAATTCCCATTAAATGTTGACTGAAATCGACTGTTTAGATGGGCTTTTAAGACTAATAACTTCATTTTCGGCAATCTTAATATATTGGAGGCAAATTTGTTATAAAGTAGGAGTTGCAAACATGAAGAAATTTGACAGTCCCTTAATTTAAGTGTATTTTATATTAAACGGTTATTGTTGTGGAGTTCTATTGCATATAATCAAAGCTTTATCTGCCATTATCGTTTAACGACATATATTTTCTAATATCCTATACAATCTAGTTTAAAATCTAGACTTTGAAATAAAAGGGATATTTGACATGAAAAGCATTAAAATAAATTCTTCCGTTTGAAGAATACTTTTCTCCGACTGATATTTTACATGAAAAGTAACATAGAAAATAATCAAGTGTAACTTTTTCTGCTTCTAAAATATTAATTTTATTCCATACTCTATGGAATTTCAATTTTTGATGCAATCTCTGGAGAATCGGGGAAGAAACCTAAAATGTTTTTTTATCGAGTAGGAGTTAAAACCTTTAATGACCCATAAGATCAGACACACAATTGTATCAATTCTCAGAAAATGTGTGAAATAAAAGAATTGCTTTTATTGGAGAAAGAGATCAAACTAGATAGATCCAAGTAAAAGATCTGAGCTAAAGAAGTAGGTCAATAAATTAGAAGGGAAATGAAGGAAATAAGATTTGCACCTTAACTAGACGAAAGGGAAAGTTATTGGAAGTAGAAGGGAAAAAATGGTGATAAGGAAATTAAGGGAGTGTGGGTTGTTGATCAGATCAGAGGAATAGAGAAGAATTGCAGGTCCAAATGAAACAGACGCTAGAAAAGGCATGGACATAATAATTAAAACAACAGTAATTCGTCATAAATTACATTCTTGGTTGAACGTTCTATTTCGCGGAAATGAATAAACTTATTTGAATATTCTTTTGGGAAAATAGAAATTACTTACGGAAGATCTGGAAATCAATGAACTGGCAATTTTTAAATAACAAGAAATAAACGATTAATTTGAGGCTTCGTTTGAGCTTATTTTATTGTTATTACTGTTATCCTTTTTGAAATTAAACTAATAGATACTTATGCTTAATATAGAATGTATATCCGAATTTTACTTAATTCAAATAATCATTATGAAACTTTTTGAGTTAAATATTTTCTAAGGTGTATATAATACATAGTATGCAAAAAGTTTGATCCAATTTAAACTTAGTTATTTTAGGGAACCAGTTGATGGGGGAAAATGCAGCTGTATGCTAAAGTGCTAATTTGATCTATTTTTTTTTAACTAAGCCAGTTAGAAGGCTCACTTCAAAAAATTTCCCATATTGTCTTATGCCTTACATGGCATTAATGCACAATTTCTGCGTAATATTATTTTTTTTTGGCGGCAATTAAGCAGTTTTACTGAATCTGTTGTGTGATACTTGGCGTGTGTTTGGCGATTAATCCCTGGGATGCGGTTGAAAGTATCTGAAAACACCAAATTGATTGTCACAATAATTTAACACAGAAGAACACTTCCTGACATACTTTGCATACATTACAAAATCTCATATCAAATATATTGAAGTCATTGCATTTTTGTGTTATTGATTTTACATGTATATAGGAGACATATAGAGATCAATTGACGCTAAATTCTTGTTGGAACTGATTCAAAATATGATAGGTGGATATCGAATACCCTTATTCTTAGTTCAAATAATATCCTCTTACTTTATTATCCTCTTTCCTTTATTATCCTTTTACTTTAAAAATTAGACCATTAATTTATATAAAATTATGGCAAAATAATTAAAAATTAATGCTCCCAAATAAGTTGAATTAAAATTCTTTTTCAAAAACTGATTAGTTCTCTAGTAAACTAATCATTTAAAAGGTAAGCACATTTAAATGGTAACCTCTGTTTAATTAAATGCCCATTCCAAAATCTTATAATGGCTGGAAAATATTTGGTTTTAATTCTAAGCAATCATTAAAACAGATTGCATTATCCTATATCATTTACAGTAATAAATTTTTCGAAAGAGTAATGTAATTTCTATGACTGAGTAATTATCATTATATTGTTGTTGCTTGGAAACTATGAAAAGATTGATGTTTAATAACAGTTTAGTCTAGTGTAATTTATTCTGATGAATATTTCATTAAGATTCTACACGGTTTCTATTCTGAGATGAATTAGAAATTTGGAACCATGGACAGAAGACTAGACATTATGACAGAAATTATTTTTCTCTTTTCCTTTTCTACGGAAGTAAATCTCCGAAATTTTCTTTTTAATGGAAATGATTTCACTTCTACAAAAACTCAGTTTTCTTTCTTTTATATTTATTATTCTGCAGATCTATAGACATTGTAACATCTATATCAATATAAAATAACATTCTAGCGCTTAAGGGGAAAAGGTCACCAAAATGTTCCATAATCGAAGCATTTGCAACAGTGAAAAATGTATCCCATTTTTCATGCTTATAACACTGATGGAAAATAATACGGTTCGCTTCTCTAGATATTCATTACAAGCACAGATGTCATGGAATACAATAAGATATTCTATCTGATGTCGCGTAAGAGGATTCAGTCGTATATTCTTACACTGCGCAATGGTGAAAATATATTTTGGGTAATTTAATCGAAATGATAAATTGACTTATTCATTTATCAAACCTTAATCCTAACAACCGTCTTCATTCATAAGACAACCATGTGCATTGAATTAAAGAATTTTTCTAAAGATGCAACATTTATTTAAACTACTTTGGGATACTTTTCTGCGCAGTACGAATGAAAACTTTTTCTCCTTCGTAAAACTCAAAAAAGAAAAAAAAATTCTTCCAAAATTTGTATAGAATATTTGTTAAACGTTAAAACATAAAATAAGAATTATTGCAGCATTAAAACAAAAAATAAGAATTATTGAATTAATATATGAAAAAAGTTATAGATTTCATTTGACAGAAGCTCACCGTTTACTTGCAAAATAATCGGAGCGATTTTGTCAATGAAACATAAAGAAGCGATAATTTGAAATTAGGTGGTAATTTCTCCAATATCAAAAATTCTATTTAAAAAATTCATTTAAAATTAATCGACCCAATTTCATATTATTCATATGATAATGCAAAATTATTAATATAACTCATATAAAATATTCGAAACAAATAAAAACAGCATTACAATATATTTTTACTATATTATAAACAAATATAAAATCTAACATTTATAATATAGAAGTGATTTTTTTTGTTTCTTAGATAATAATAATGAATAATTTTGCATAAAACTCAGACAGATGAGAAATGGATTTCTATAGCAAAAATATTTTTAATTTATGTTAGTTTTTTCTTATTGTATTGTTTAAGCTTTTTTTTCTTCCTTAGTATTTATCATTGGTAAGAAATTATACAATAAAATATTTACTGAAACAATGAAAAAAATTTGAATTTCAATGTAACAGTGAAAATCTATTGTTGAAAATCATGCGATAATTTTTTTTTAAATTGAGCGATAGTTAATTTAGTGCATTAATGTATCAAATATTTATTTAAAAAACTGTAATGCTTTAAAAATTGAATATTTGTAATTATATTCAATTTTTAAAAGATGATTTTTTTTAAAAGCTGCAGAAGAAAAGTCAAAATTCCGTTTAACTTTTAATTAATTGTAATTCTAATTAAAAATTTTAATAACCTCATTTAAAGTTTCTCGTTTTCTAAAGTATATTTGCACTAAGAGGCACAAAGTTTAATTTAATATGTGGTAAAACGTTGAAACACATACAAATGCATTCTTTTTTAAAAAGTTAATACATTTAAAGTATACATATTTTTCAAACCAATTATTTTAAATATTCTTATCATTAATAGTGCCTCATATCTAGTTATGAAAACGATCCAATTACATGCATTTGTAAATATTAGCATCAGTTTGTAATAATAGTATTTTTTAAGTTTGTTAATTACTGTATTATTGAGCATAAAAATTTTTGTTTTATTTTTTATATATCTTTACACTTTTTCTGATTAATGTATTCATAAACTCTCCATTGGAATCAATTTTTATAATATTCCATTATCAAGAAAGTCTAACTGCAATCCAATTCATATTATATGCTATTTTTACTCCAGTATAAAATTATTTTTTCCGCTTGTTAATACAAACTTTTCAGTTAAATGACCTTTAAAAATGAAAAAAAAATTCTCATAAAACTCATCTCATTAATTTTTTGAGGGAAAATTTTTTTTAAAAAAGTTAATTTTTATTACGATAGTAAAATCTATCATTGAAAATTATGCAAAAAAAATTTGGAAAAGGCTAATTTTTACAATCCTTTGCTTGAGAATGAAATTGAAAATATACATTTTTTTAAAAATCGTTCAAAGGTTAGTTTTGAAAAATAATATTTTTCTGATTATAATAGAAAAGCTCCAAACACCCTCCTAAGTTTTAATCGATTAAAATTTCAGAAAAAATGCACAGAGAAAATCTATCTTATCTATTCCGTATTTAATACAGATATATCCAAAATATATCTGTATGAAATATAGTAGCTGTAGGTCAAACGCTCTATTTTCTAAAGCAAAAATAAAAGACTAAGAATCGCTTTTTAAATAAAGATAAAGATTTAGAAAAAAAATCATCTGTCATATATATCTATATAAAACATCTGGTATTGTTTGTAAAATTGAGTTATATAAAATACATCAGATTCTTGATTATTGTTTTTTTAGTTATGTTAGAAAGAAGATTCGAATGTTTATCTCTTTAAAAAAGGAATTTAATTAGAAGAATATATCGAATTTTTATTTATTTACTATTTTTGTAATGTAATCGTATGACTTGCTCTCTCAGCTTTGGATTTTTGTAACACAAAAAAAGAGAATAATAATTCTTACAAATCTGTATAATTTCTTCAGAAATAATTTTTTCCAAACATCTCAGGAATTAATTCGGATCAGACAGAAATTCTTCCGATGTCTAAATTTAATAATTATTCCATTCTCTTGAAAATCTCATTACATCCATGAATAAATTCCATCTCAGCAGAATAAAATAAAAAAACTTATAATAATAATAATAATATCCAATCTAAAAAGTCGTGTCAAATCCGTGCCGATGCCAAACGAATGTGAGCATAAAAATACGTGTGCGAGAAATTCCATATCGATTGGGCGAAAGCGTGGGAAATAAAACGGGGGGTATAGCTCTGGTGAAGAAGTGAACTGAAGCAGAAAGGGACAATCAAGCCAACAAAACGAGAACACTGAGCAAATAAGGATTGCGTCTTAACTAGCAAAGGAACTGGTTTATTGGATCTACAATAGAAAAAAAAAGATTGATGAATGAAGTACATGTTCAAAGGATTTCGAAGGAAAAAAAACTGTTAGGAAGGGATTGATCTGATTTTCTGTGATTGAAGAAGGTATGGCATCATTAGTAATTGTTCTCCAAAAAGTTTTTAATTTGCTGTGGATAAATGAGGTGATTTGGAACTCCATCAAAACTTTCCAAAGCTGCTTTAAATAGAGAGTAACATTTTCTACTTAAGCTAAATGTTTAACATTGTATGTTTGCTATGATGTCAGTCTTCCCCTACTTCTTTTGGTCTTCGTTTTATTTACTCATTTAATTTGCTTAAAAGTCATCTGTCAATAGTTGCATTGAGTTGCTGTAATTGAAGATTCTTGTAGTCGTTGCTTTTTTATGGAAAATTTAAATAAACGCAAGTATTTTTTTATTATTTTAATATCTTTATCTTAAATGTAGATTTCAAAAGTTTGTGTAGGTGAAAATTAAATTTTTAATGCTTCAATAAAAGAATCAAATAATTTTTTTAGTCCTTTCTAAGCAACTTACACACCCATATATATAATTTAAATAAAATAAATAAATAAATAAGAAGAAATGCATTTTTAAATATGAGATGAATTTATAGAAAAGAATAATATAATATAAATGAAAAAATTGATCAAAGTAGGTTATTTTGGAGGATGGAGAATCATTCTCTAAAGTATCAATAAAATAGCAATAAAACTTTTATTTCTAAATGTATATATATTATTCTTAATAATACAAAATACGACTTTCTAATGGATTTAATTTTAAAACATATCCAATTTAATTGTAATTAAGAAGAATAGAATCCTTAATTAAAATCTATTTTTGTTCAAATTTTTATTGCATTACAGAAAACAGGGGAAACGATGTGCAATCAAATAATCCCTTTAAAACCCAAGAATTTAGAAAAAAATTGAATATAGGTGGGTAGAATGGCCATTTACTTCTTGTAAGATCTGCGGTTAGATGCTATCCCCCTCTCTTCATTAAAATGAAGCCCTAGCATTAATCCCATTATGAAACCTTTATGGGATTTAATTGTAATTAGCTGTTTTGTTATGTATATATTTTATTCTTCAATGATTTAGTATGCGAGTGAAACTATGAATCGTTATTTCATTTAATTTTTGATGGCTCCTCGCCCTGCTACAGGTAAGAATATAGTTATGAAATGATTTAACCGAAATAAATCAAACGCTAATTGAGCTTAAATTATTTAGATTAAAACGTTAAGTTTTATTTCGTATTTTAAAACTATTTTCAAAATTTTCTTTTTACTATTGTTCGGGTAGTACTATCTATGATTAAACTTAACTCCAATTTAAGAAATAAGGTCAAATTTGAAGAAACTTCTAGAAGGCGAAAGTCAGAAGAAACTATAACGCTTGCTACTCTAATTTTGTCTTTTAATTCAATAGGGTTACTTCCCGTCATTATCGAATTCTTGCCTTTACATTGCAAAAGAGAATAAAAGTTATTTTCAGTAATCATCTGACAGATGTGAAGCCTGAAATAGATTATTTCAAGGCAAAGTTCGAAGATATATATGAAGCAAAGTTAGAAGAACATTGTGAGATTTGGTAGCAAGATTCACGCCTCAATTTGATGTTTGGTCAAAAACCTACAAAAGGATTAAATTTGCAACATAAATTGAGAAGAAAGGCAAATAAAGATATTTATGCAGAATATCTTTATAATAAAATGCATTTAAATTTAAGTTAAAAAATTTAAGTTAATTTAGAATTAAGTTAATAAAAAATCTCAATCAACAAGTTTGATGTGCAAGATATAATAAGTCACAGAATAAAATATTTTATTAATGATTTATTTATTTTTCTATTGTAATAACTAAATTAAATAACCAATATAATAACAATATAGGAAATTTATTTTCTCTATCGCAGTTTAACTACGAAATATGTCCATTTCATACCAAAAATTTGTTTTTATTTTATTATACGCATTCTTTTTTTACGTTGAATATGCTACTCCATAAATTTAGTAAATCTGGGGAATATTATATATATATATATATATATAAAGTGTTTAAAGGCAGTGTTAGTCACAATAAATGCCAACAAACAAATTTTATGTATTTCCCTTAGTAGTCTGTACTATCCGCTGTTACATGCATCATGTCAAAATCATTAAAAAATAGCACAAACTATGTATAATGTCGACAGAAAAACTGAGCATATCAAAACTGTATCGCAAAATAATGCATGTTTAAATAATTTATCCTGAAGGGGATTGTGTAATTATCTAAGTAAGTAATTCCCTAATCAGAAAATAAACACCACACAACGTTTTATTTATCCGTCAATTCGTTTGCCTCATTCCTTCTGTTGCTAGATGAAAAACGTGTAAAACGATTGCTCGCCCACACTAAAGTGACTAGATACTACAATCCTCAAGAAATGACTATTTAAGCCATCATTTTTATTATTTTAAACTTATTTGAATAATAAACGACGCATATTTGTATAGACCTAAATTGAATAATTTTATTACATATATACCATCGTCTAACAAAATTAAATTGCTTAGTAAAACTTGCATAGCATCAAAGTTTTCCTAAACGGAAATTAATTTCCATATTGGTAAAAGATATGGCGTGTGAAATATTATGGCCGCTTCCGTGGATAGTAATATTCGCCAAGAGTTTATTCCCCTTCAATAATAAAATAAGCCCAAGGGGAAAGAAATATGACAACACTAAATTATGATGAAAAATGTTTTGCAGAAAATTTGAACTTCGTAAGGGAGAAGCTTTCTTGACATTTAATCCCTCTCAGCATCCACTTATCCGGAACTGAGGAGCATATGAAGACAAATAAGTAAGGGAAGCAATTTTACTTCATTTAATAAGATCCAAAAAAGTGAGGAATCAATCTATTAATAGATTTGTCAGTATTTCATTGCATTAATTAAATTATCCCATTTTTGTTGTACTTACAGACTAAAATTTTGGGCTTAGATATTATAATTTGAATTTAAAACAATTGAGGTCTATTATTTCAAGTACTCTACCATTATCAAATTTTAAAAATTCATATAATTTATTAATCTAAAATAAGTATCGTCTTTATTCAAAACTTGTTAAAATAAGATTTAGATACAAATTAATCAATGTATTCTACAGCGAGATAAGATACAAAAGCATTTTATCTATAAAAAATAATAACAGAAGTTGGTCTTCATATCAGTTTGCTAGATATCTATTTTAGGTAAATGAAAAATGTCAAATTTTCTTGATTATTCGGATATTTTTAAGGCGACATGGAATTCTACAGGAAAAATTAAAATCGAATTCTCCAATAGTTTTTAAACTTTACTCGGAATTGAGTACTATATATTCTGTATAGTTTAATTTTAAATTTTTTAAATATCACATACTGTATAGTTATAGTTTACAAAAATTTCCGTTTTGCATAGTAGAAAAGAAAAGACAAATTTTGGAGGTTGACTTTTAACCTTATTTTTGTATTGGGAAAAACAAATGCAAAGAATGCTGGTTATTAATTTGTTTAGATACCTGAAAAATTAGATTTAATTCGTCATATTGATAATACTTCGAATTCTAATCCTGGAAAATCTTGTCATTATATTTACTAGCTGCCCCTAAGATCGAATTGTTCCTTGGAAATGTTAATTTCAAATAAATTGTTCAAATATAACCTAATATCCACAATTACATCAAATTTTCAAACATTAAAGTCGTTAATGTAAGCGTCTTATCTGAACACTAATCTTCCTAATGGAGTTATTCATTGCGACTTACGGGCACTATAGAAACATACTGACAATTATCTGTCAACAATTTATGCCGCGTGAGCGTCTCTTGTTTTTCCAGTAGTGACAGCTAGGGGCCAAGAGTATGACTTAACTACTTCATGCGCCGAATTCGCTTGCCCAGCCCCTTTTACGGGGAGTTCAATCACACATCTCAGATATAACAACCATGTCCGATAACGAGGAAGGAGCTCTACCTTTATGTTTGTACCCCGGCAATAACATTGCATAACGCTGATTAAATATGCAATTATGAAGTTGATCTCTGAAATTAAGGATTATAATTTTCTTTTATATTATAAACACAAGCGTTTGAAGAGAAACTTGAAGCTTTTAACAATATAAGAAACACACGTAATTGAATATTTGATGAAACAAAAGTGATTTCATTTCCTCAGTAACAACGTAATTTATTGTAGACAATTGGGTAAAAAACACTTAATTGTCAAACTTCAAAAATAAATCACGATTCAATTGATAGCATTAAAAAGACTAAAAATTTCGAAACTAAAATGCATTTATATACAATATTTTCTCTGAAATAAGAGCGGAAAATGCTAAAATACACCTAATTTTTTTAAACTAAAATTAATGAAGACTCGCCCCGAGATAGGCATTTTCAACTTCCAAGGCACATATGTACAAACTTGAATAGTTAAGTCAAACATCCTGGTCTGTAGAACATTAAAAGACAGACACACATCTTTATAATTAGAAGGAATAAGAAACAACTCAATTTTACTTGGTAAAAGGGAAACTGGAAAGTAAAGGGGAAAAACAGGTGAAAGGTGAAGTGCGACACTGATTTACCCTTACTTTGTACCTTCACCACATTATAACATTTTTTTAAAGTTGAATTTGGGAAAAAAATTTGGTAAAAATTATACAGAATCCATTGACATCAAGTGTTTTAATAATTTAAATTGTAAAAAATTTTTAAGTTAGTTAAAAAGAATTAACAGATTAAATGGCTTTAAGATTGCCATTTTATTGAAGCCCTAAATTGAAGATATTAAACATTATCCAATTTTAAATATTCCTTGATAACTGTATTCAAATGTTTCCCCAAGTACGACCCAAATTATAATTAACAATATTATTGGCGACAAATTACCTTCGTAAGATGAAAATACCGAATTTAGTCGGGATAACGCTAAATTCTTCATATATCCCAAGTGATCACAACTCATGGGAAAATATCTTTCAAATTGTAATAGTCAAAGTAATTCATTTCTCCAGAAATAAATATTGAGAAAAAAATTCATTGCCAGTAAAATAATTGCTAGTTTAATATTTTTACACAGTGCAAAGAAAATGTGTTAATTTCAAATGTTCATGCACTGTTTCATTTAAGCCAAATTTCAAAAAAAAATTGAATCCTATTCTAAAATTCCGAGTCTGTTTTCTACTTGGATTTCTATTTACCAAGTTTTCAAAAATCATCTGAATTCATTTTTTTAAAATTTCACATGAATCCCATTTCATTTCATGCCAGCTTTCCCCATCTCTAGAGAATTCTTATTAAATAAGTTATTTTTTTCTATTTTTAAAATCCATTTTTTATTTGAATAATAATGAAGGGAACAAGCTTTTAATAATTAGGCCCACAGACAGTGGAGAATTTCTGATTAACAAGATCAAACAGCTGCCTAGGATATATACGAGCTGGAAACAAATGTTGAAATTATATTTTTGGAGAAGAAACTTCTGAATTTTCAATTAAAAGATTTTCCTTAAAATAAAATTGGTTGGATGAA
>JAOUZG010000635.1:7644185-7664399 GCA_026289955.1 Argiope argentata | reverse complement strand
AAAAAAAAACATATCAATGGAATCCATATCCTTTCTGTGTAAAGGATATGGATTTTTACCTTTATTTGCTCTTGAGTCATGAAAATGAGAAACTGTCAGGCAGAAGCATGATATGATAAGCATGATATATATAGAAGGTGATTTATTCTCCCCATTCTAGTGAGTACAAAAAAAACTTAGAAGTTCAATCACATTTACATATAATGAGACGGGCCTCTTATGGGAGTGATTGTACTGTTGCCGGTGATGAAGCTTAGAACTAAATATTAGTACCCACCATGGCTGTATCAGCGTTCCAGTCAATCATACTTTCCTGTGTGTCTTAGAGGCCAGTTGAAATAATTGTCTGTGATTGCCTTCATTTGCTTACTTTTAATTTATTAGATATCATTGTTTAAAATATCCGAAAGTTAATTTGAAATAGATTCTTGTTTATTGTGGTTGTAAAGACTAAGAACAATTTTAGGAAACATTTTAAGTGGAAAAAATTAAGGGGAGAAAATAGTAATGATAAAAATTAAATACTCTGTCAGGAGAAATTTTAAATGAATAAAAAATAGTATAATAACATAGAAATTAACATGAAAGAATTTAAAAACTAATGATTTATTTGGAAATCCCGTTTGGATAATGGCATTACTCCATTTATATGAATTTCAACAATGCAAGTGGTAGATTGTTTTCATTTTATCACTTCGATATTTGAAGTGAAATGGATCGCGAAGCTTCACCGTGAATTTTACCTGCTTTTAAAATTTCAAAATCGAATGATTACATCTTTTCAGTAGAATATTCTATGTACCTTAAAACTCAATCTGAAAATTTATTCTATGAATATAAAAATTCATTGAATACTTCATTCCTTTGGGTTTTATCCTTTCCGAGAACTTTTTCTGGAGTATTGAAACCCGTGGGTCATTTTTCAAACCCGTAGTATAAATGACGAAAGCTCGAGACCGTTTTTTTTTGTCGGGATTTTATTCGAAAAACCTTCTACATATCTCTCTGGGATCTTTCTTATGCGCCAACAAATCGTTTCCCACACTCTGGTTGAAAAAAGAGTTTCGAACTCTCTTTATATAAAAGATTTAAATCCATCAGTTGAAGGATTTCCTCTCAACTTTAAATTGTAGAGTATTTTTGCTCTCAAAATTTTCTGATAGTTATAGAAAATTCCCTATATCCTTTGAAATAAGGTGATATATCCATCTATAACTAGAAAAATAAATTATTTACTTTTTTTAAATATAATCTAGACATGCTCATAAAAAATATTTTGTATATTTTTAATAGAATTTTTTTATTTACTTATTTTAGAATCTATTTATTAATCCAAAACGCACTTTATAAAATAACACTTTAATCTCACAAGTAACCCTTGCACTCAAAATTTTTGTCTAACTTCCTAGAATTATAATTCGATGTAAAATATGTTATAAGAAGTAATAATTTATAAAAGATGTGACAGAATTTCCTATTAAAGTAAAAAAATATCAACTGTATCTTAATAAGAACCTTTATAGCAGCAATTTTCAACAAAAACAAAAATTAATCACATGTATCGAAACATAACTTCTTAACATAGTATATGTAAATATTAGTTTATTATTTATATTACATTCTACTACATTCTTCTCTTTATATTGGATATTATTTTGCTCTGTTAGTAAATTTTGGGGGATTTCATTTCAAATGTTAATTTTGAATTTCTAAGGAGTGATAGATTCAATTGTTTTTCTTCCCTTGGTGGCTCCTCTTTTAAATTGATATTCCACTTCATTCAACGTTTCAACACGATTTTAACATATTAAAGTTGTGAATATGCATTTGCTTTCATTTATCCGTAATGAATCTAAATGTTCCATTTTGACCACAACATTATTGATTCAGATTTTTGGTTTTAATTTCTAATAACTAAGTGAACATAATAAAACATATAGGAACCTTACCAATTATATTGCTATTGATAACTGTTAATATTATCCTAAAATGTTATCACTTATGATATAAAAAACTATTTACTTGACAGTCAGAAAAGTCACCTTATTTGTAGCTCCTTCTCAGTCTTTCGATTTAATTTGCGGGTCAATAGAGCATTTTACAATTATGAACTGTATATAGATCATTACACAAACAAAAGAAAAGAAACTGGAAGCAAATAAACTTGAAAGTAAAAGAATATATAACTAAAAACTGTTAGCTTATTGAACTATTGTTTCTTCTTGCTCCTCTGCCTGTTGTTGTTGTTTCTTATTGCACTTGCCATGGACAAGCTAGCTGAGATAATCAGCATTTTGAGCCTAATCAGCGTCTCTTGTTTTGGCACTTAGGAAACTAGAACTAACAGTACGACTTTTGCTACTGACTCATCACATTCACTTGCACAGCACCTTTTTAGAGGGGGGCACATCCATACAACTTACAGAAGAACAACAATATTCGAAGGATTCACAGGATTCGAACCCAGGACACTCAGATCGCGGGGAAAACTCACTACACCTATCCGAGGATGCCGGCTCTCTATCTGTAGTTTACTACATGAATTTTTTGACGATCAGTTTGCTAAATATTCTATGGAATATTACAAATGTTTTGAGCTGTATCTAAATTATTAAAAAGTGAAACAGAAATGATATAAACAGGAAATATCTGTAAAAATTAAAACTCAGTATTTCAACGAATCTTTAAGTATTATATCGTCTTTAGTGCAACATAAAAAGATGATTTTATTATTATGTTATATGTCTGTTGTAGCTTATCTCAACAATTAAACATTAATTTATTCTTTTCGGTATTTACGTATTATACCGTCCAACTTTATCCCCAAATTTGAAGTCATTGCCAATAAGTTGCTAAAGCGCCAATTATGGCAATCCGGCAATGGTGTAATCCGTTTATCTTTATCACCAAATTTAAATCCTACACCAAAAAAGTTACTAAACCGTTGGCGATCGTTGGAGAAGACGGTATATTATGTAAGTACATTCTTTTCTAGTATCTGCCGCCTCATTAACTATTAATGGAATGCAGAATATTGCTCTCATGATTCATTTACAGTTCTAAAAACGATAACGAGGTAGTATTTTTTCTCGTATCACATTTATTTCAATATTTAAAAGGCATAATTTTTTTCCTGGAACTTGATATTTGCCTTTATCTGTCGAACCAAGATCGATGTCAAAGAGTCGAGTAATATAGATGTAAATTTGCCGTAAAAAGCAAGATATTTCAACAGTCAACGAAATTTGGAAGTCAAAAATCTTGCTACCCCCTATTTCGCTATTCCGCTATGTCTACGAAATTCAAATGCGGAAGGGAAGGAAGAAGAAAAATGAGGACAGATCGAGAAAAGTTCACAATCAGCATCTGAATAAACTATTTCAAATCTCCGGAAAGTAAATGTAGATTCCAATTTGCAATTCCTACCACAGTAAACAGCGAAATTTCATATCGGAGCGAGCGGCCATCGACACGGACTGCATTACCTCTGTTCTTTAAATTGAACTGCTCCGAATTTTTTCCCAGCCTATTTTCAACCTTTCCGTTCTGTATGAAGAAAAAAAACTACTTCTACTAAGAATTCTAATAGGGAATTCGGAGGAAAGTCATTCGCTCAGCTCTCTGTAAGTTCAATTTTTTTTCTTCCAAATCCAATAAAATCAGCAATCGGCTCTTCTGGAAATTTCATCCGATCAAAACGTCTGCTGATTTCGGAATACTTTTGATGAAGTCCATATGTCATACTTCTCCTTTCTCACTATCTAGAGAAATTTAAAATAGTTAGGAACATCAAATAAACTTCCAGATATTTACCAGATTGTCCATTGCACTTTTTTTCAGTCGAACTAAAGGTAGCAATTTTTAACATTTATTTGTACTATACATTTCAATCGAATTTCGTGTTCGCAAAAAAAGTACAATTTTGAAAGCATTTGTGCTCTTTGAGTTCTGGCTAACTAGAATTTTGAAACTTTGCACATTTACGTATTTTAAATAATGTATCACAAAGTATTTTCAAATTTAAATCATTAGTTGATCGTTTAATTAATCTATTTGTGATTCATACTTCATGCGCCATCTATTGGTGGATTTGTAAAAATCTTGTATGAAGATTTTATGATATTTTTAAATGTTTTAAATATGGAATAATAATTAAATATTAAAAACTATAAAGGAATTCAAATAAAAAATTTGTTAATTGATACACTAATGAAAACATGTCTTTAAAAACATTTTTTTAATTAACTATTAAATCATTTATCTAAAAATAAGTAAAGAAATAGAAATATGCCAAAAAATAAAATAAATGCAACATCATTATAACTACAAGAGCAAAGAGTTTTCAGATATTTGGTGCTTCATTAAATATACTGAATGTGAAATCAAAATAATGTAGTTAAATATGTTACAAAAACAATCCTTGTTAAGAAAAACCAATCTGCTACTTAGAACTTTTAAAGAAATACCCGATTAAATAGTTTTAAACTTTCTATTGCGAAAACTAGCCACTGTTTCTCACTGTATATATATTTACTTAAAAATATATGAAATTGATTAAAAATCTACTTTTATCGAAATTCAAAACCTGGGATCTATGAACCTTATTTGCAAACAAGGAAAATGTGTGTCGGTATAGAAATGTAGAAATATTATTTTGAAAGCAATTTTAACTCCATTCTCAATTTGAAGAGTAAACATATCGAAAAATAAATAACCGAAATAAATTCTTCAACTAAGCAAAGCATTTATATGCTTTGCTTTAATTGATGAACAGCTTCACTTCGGCTCTGGTCCAAAAAAAACTACTTTTCAGTTTCAAATCCATCGTCGTTTTGAATAAATTCGTTTTAAACATGCTTAATAATGTCGTTTATGCTCAAATCTGAGCTCATGACATTGAAAAGGCAACAATTTGAAGTCAAGAGAGCTAACAGAAGAAAAAATATCTAAGTGCTCTTTTACATAAATTTAATACATTTAATGGGCTGTAACGCTTACATCTCTGAAGTCAAATATCGTGCAAATATTCCACCAGAATTTTAGTAATATTCTTAAATATTTGAAGGATTTCATGAATTCATGTTTCCAAACTTTCCTGTAAATTCTTTGAAGTGTGATCGATACTTCACATCTCCGCCAGTATTAATTAATCAGTCAAGCAGGATTCTCCTTTGAACTCGTTTACAATTGAAAGCAAGTTGACGACTACCAAGAGATAGCGATTGACACGAGAAGTGTCATTCGAATTCATTAAGGTGCCCAAACAAAGCCATTTCAAAAGATGCGAAATTCTGCAAGATGGACTTAGATGCCTTTGATCTGCTTGAAAGCGTTCTTTGTCTTCGTTTGCAAATTGATAAGAAGCTTAAGCGTCCAATCCTCTTTCGAGGCAATAATCTGTTAAGTTCTTTTGAAGTGAATTCATTAAGATTCTAGGATTTCAAAATAATATTATTAAAAATAATTCAATAAACTTGTTGACAGTCGCATGTTTTAATTAATAAAAGAATTACAAATTAATAATCTAGTAATATATTGCTTAACATAAAAAAATATCAATACATTATACATATTATAGAGCAGCTATTACTGACTTGTTAACTATGAAACAAATATTATTGACCTAGTATATTTTCTAATGGACTCAATTTTCTTAGTGTTGCATTCGTATGACAAACATACTCATATGTGGGTGCAGAATCTTTTGTTTGTCTTGTTTTAGGTTTTCCTTTACCGGCGTCCTGTCACAGAGGTATAGCGTCTTCCTCGTGATCTGGGCATCCCGGGTTCGAGTCCTAGTTAGGACATGATAGTTCTTCTGTGTACTATCTGTGATGTGTATGAATGTGGCCCCTGCTTGTAAAAAGGGGCTGAGCAAGCGAATGTGATGAGTGTGTAAATAAGCCTTACTCTTGGCCTCAGTTGGCACTACTTCAAAAACAAGAGACGCTCATTCGGCTTAAAATCGTTGACGGCCGCCAGAGTCCTTGTCCATGGCAAATACCATTAGTAACAACACCAACAAGTTTTCCTTTCTGTAAGCTGCACCATAGATTTGAAATTAAATTGAAGCTTTGCCTTCGATACATTTCGCTCACAACACAAGATTACACAGACATATATGCGTCACATAGTGAAATAGAGGTTTATTGCAATTTTGCCTTCATGATGATCCAAGACACGAACATTCAAGATGTCTGCCCATCTCTTTGCTCTGATCATTGCACCACTACGTTTTTTTCCAAGCAATGAAATCTCGAAAACAATAAATGTTGGTGACACTTCAGTGGATAAGCAAGTTTAAAGACTATGAGCATATTTTCTCTAATTGACTTTGAACATAACCACTCTTTCTTCTTAAAACATAAACCTTCTTTCTTGTGCATATATGTTGCATAATGTAACAATGCAGATAAATTCATTTGCCATGAAACTTAAAGCAGATGTGAAATCGAAGATTCTCAAGGAGAAGTATGAATACTCCTGGTGTCTATCTTTGAGGAAAGGAGATAGACGTTTTCTGCTATTTTACACGTTTAAAATCAAATTTAATGAATAAGATTTAAAAAGAAGGAATTAATATTAAACCTAGGTGTTATTTGTCCTCACTGAGACACTGACTTAAACAAATATTTGAGAAAATCGATTGTGTGATGTTAATTATATTTCTTGATTTCAAATCCGATGTTTAAGTTTCGATTCATCTTACTAAGCATACCATTTTTATTTGCTTACTAATGCCAACATTTCCAGTTTAAAAAAAAACATTTAGTTAGTCAAAAAATTAAATTTCTTTTGGTGGCAGTAGTTTTAATTTCCTTCATCAAACATATATGTCCAAGAACATGATTTAAAGATTCTAGGTGGAGAAAATATCTAGAAATCAAAACGACCTTGAAGCAACTGAGATGGAATAGAAGACTGTTAGCTTCGATATATCAGAGTAAAGCAGGACTTAAAAGAATAAACTGACCCGTATTTGTGTTTTAAATTAAAGAAATCTAGAAATCCTCCTCCAGTTGCTTATCAAATAATCATTTCTATCTACAAGATTCTAAGCATAATCAAGTAACAATTTTATTTTATGTTTTTGTTCTAATCTAATAGTTTAACCTTTTCTCTTTGATTGATATTGTAAAAATCTGTAATATTGCTTCCCAGCAAAGTTAGTTCAATCGATAGAAAGACTTTTTTTGCGATCAGCTCTGTTGACTGTTGTCCGGGTGTCTAGTCAGTAATATCAGAGCATGATGACCGAATAGGCGACCATTTGGCGACTTGGTGACGAATTTAGCGACTTTCAACAAAATAGATATTACAAGAAACTTCGAGAATTTTAGTGACCCATCCAATAGGAACCAAGATACGCTTGATGAGTCCAGAACCTTCACTGCCTGCCTCCTTGGAACTATAAAAGGCCAGCAGTCTCAAGCTGCAGACATCGTAGTTGTGAAAAAAACCCATATACGATGAATAGTCCAGCCAAGAGTTCAAGCGATTGTTGAATGATAATGTGTGCCGAATACTGGTATTTATTGTGAAAGCACAATCGAGTCGTGTGTGGATTAGCCAGTCGTGTAATAGTGAATCAGCAGTTGTATACAGCTAAAGCGAGGAGACAATAGAGAATTGCAGACACAGATTCCCTCCTTCTGCTGAATTCTGCCTGGCCACTTTTTGTGCTGCTATTACAACCGATTACTTCTTGTGGTCTACTTGTTGTTGTTGTTACTTATGGCACTTGCCATGGAAAAGCCCCCCGCTGATACAGCAGCAGATTTAAGCCGAAAGGAGCGTCTCTTGTTTTTGAAGTAGCGCCAACTAGGGCCAAGAGTACAACTTAGCAACACTCTCAGCACATTTGCTTGCACAGCCCCTTTTTATAGGGGGCATAGTCACACATCTCACAGATAGCACACAGAAAAACAACATTTCCCGAACCGGGACTCGAACCCGGTACACCCAGAACACGAGGAAGACGTGGTACCTCTGTACCAGAAAGCCAGCACTGTTTGTTGTAGCATGCTATAGTGTGTTTCCTGTGTTGTATCATCTGCTGTATATTTGCTATATATCGTCATATCAATAAAAGTCGTTGTACGTTACTAAAGAGCTATTTATTTCATCGATAGACAAACTGGAAAAGAACCCCAACGGAAGTGTTTCCTAACAATAATTTTTCTCACGTCTTCCTTTTTTATTCCAATTTTCTTTATTTTTTAATTAATTTGAACTTTTTTTTATTTTACGACTATTTCGAAAAAGTGAAAATAACAAATAAAAAAAAGATCTTATTGACACTAAGAGAAAACAAGAAAAAGAAATAATATTTGGCTTTACAAATGTCTTTACTTACATTCGCTAAAAGCAGATATTGACTGAAAAATTGGAAAAGAATTGAAGTTAAAGATTAAAATGAAAGACGAATAAGTGAAAATAGAATAACTTATATCAGAACTTACATACTACAGTACTTCTATTATAGAAAGAAAGGCCATTATTACGAAATCTTCGAAAAGTTTTCTGGGGAACTAAAGAATCAACCGATTTTTTTTTCGTCTGAAGATTAAAAAGTTTTACTAATGACTCCACATAATTCCGAACCTCACAAGATGAGATGATTCACTTTCGGAATCGATTCTTTTTTTCTCCCGGAATCCTTTGAACATTCTTTCGTTCATTAATCATCCCTTTTTCTGAAAGTTCCTATAAGTCTTTTCCTTCGTTAGCTAAGACTAAGTCCTTATTTACTCAATATTCTTACCGCTTTGTTAGCTCAATTCTCTCTCTTTCTGCTTCTCTTCCCGCCAAAATTGTTTCTGTCGTTCATTTCTCACGCTTATGAGGAAGCAATATGGAATTTCTCCCAATCATATTTGCACTTATGTTTATTTAACATGATTATGGTTCTAGTATATCTTTTTATATAAGGCGTGTTATCAATTTTTTCTTAGAAAGGCGAGAAAGGATTTATCTATATAAATAATGAGATATACAACGGAGTAGAGTAAATATTTGATTTGAAAAGTAAAAAGATTTCCCCTTGCAAATTATTTAGTTCTTCGAAACATATATATTTGCTTATGGGCTCTAGTAATTTTCCCATGTTTTAATAAAAATTTATTTATTTTCTTTTATATATGTAATTATTGTCTGATTTATAATATATACAGGTGTCTGGCACAGAGGTAGCGTGTCTTCCTCGTGATCTGGCCGTCCCGGTTAGACCATGGTTGTTTCTCTGTGATCTATCTGTGAGGCGTGTGAATATGTCTCCATGTAAAAAAGGGCTGCGCAATAGAATTTGATGATACTATAACTAAATTCGTCCTCTTGGCCCTAGTTGGAGCTATTTCAAACATGAGACGGTTATTTCGGCTAAAATGCGCTGATGCATCAGCGGACTTATCCATGGCAGGTACCATTAACAACAACAAAAACAACATTATAAAATATTAGCCGTTTTTGGGGATCAGTCGACCTTCAGAATCAACAGTCTCTAATATTTTTAAATAAATAATTTATCTAATTTGGACTTAATGGCTTTCTCGAGAAAATATTTTCATGGTTCATGCTCTGATAGCCACGCAACTCATATTACAACTAGCTGCCTTTGCCAACCAGTTTGTTCGCAAAGACTATAGACTATTAATGAAGACGACAATTTAAAAAAAATATTCGCCTTTATATTTGATAAGACATAAAAACTAAAAACATTAATTTTATTGAAATAGGATCTTATTAAAGTAATTGCCACTTTCAATATATTTCAAAACAGACATAATTATTATAGAATACTAAGTGGACTGTATATGTTACTTTTTCAATAAAGTTTCGACGAGTGCTCGTTTGTTTTCTGAATGATTAAATAAATTTCTATTCCAAAATCTTCAATTACCAGTTCCATACTTTCCATTACAAGACGCTCACCTTAGAACGTCCACAACGAAACGAGACATAAACCCAAGAATGAATACAAAACAAAAATAAGAATTTACAAGAAGAATGGTTGCCACATTTGGCGAACTATCATCTGATATGGCGATAATAACAATAATTTTGTTTCATATTTAACAATTATTGTATCGTAATGCAATATTTTACATCTAACGTATCATGGGACAGTTATGGCAGTTAATGGGATTTATCACTCCAATTAATATCTGGTTCCAAAATATTTACAATTACCCTTATCTCATGATGGCTGTTTAGATTGGCCTTTAACCGGCTCGACCAATTACATTGATTTTGCGGCTCTCCTGAGGAATTTTGCCTCAAAGCTTAAACTTTTTATCTCAACTGATAAGAATATCTAGGATGGAATATTCAGAACATGTGGCATTTCTGAGGATAGAATCTTTCTGACGTGAAATGGAAAAAAAAGGGAGTTATTATTATTATTATTATTTTGTTTGTTTTCAAAAGGAACTGAGGTAAAATTCTATCTAATATAATCGATCAAAAATATATGGACTTTCACTTTCAAAGTAAACAAATTTTCAATATTATTAAGAGCTTAAGCTTCCATATCCTTAATATTAGAATCTAATATTATTTTTTACACATAAAAGGATTATAACAGTTTTTATCTGTAATTACCATTATCTCCATTTTTTTCAAAAATGGACTTGTCTCAATTTCAAAATAAACGGCATAATTATAGTGAACAATTTTCATCGAGACCATAATTTGGAATAATGAATCAAACGTTTTAAATGTCTAGTCATTATTATTGTTGTTGAAAGGGACAAAATACACAAGAACTTATTAAAATTGAAAAGTGATTTCAAAATATAAAAGTATATATGCAGTGAATATAAATAATATAGATTAATAACTTCAAGCCTATTGTTGCGACAAGTAAGTCAGCAAACAATTTAACATAATTACCTTTTTCCTAGTGGCATCATCCGTTTTGTTGTTATTCTAAAATTATATTTGTAACGTTTACTTTGTAACAAATAAAATTATATTTCGTTAACGTCGTCCCCCAGGATTGAACACCAATACTGTAATATTTCGACGATTTGAGGAAATCTCATTTACTCTTTTTCTCTGGAATATCTTACTAAATCATGGGATTTGCATGCAATCCTCAATAAATATATCAAGCATTCTGAAAATTTATGAAATCACGGGCACGAACTAATTAAATGGCAAAATACCATTCCAATTCAAATGAAGTCTAAATTATACTAAAGCATCTCAAACACTCAGACTAATTATTGAATTAATTCTGAATGCTAGTGATTTACAAAATTTATCAGGATGATATTTATCAATCAGAATGAACTGCGATATTCGGTAATTAGTTCTGCGTTTGTAATTTAGATGCCCAGCGCAATTTCTTGACTAAACGTGTATCTGCTAAAATTTCAATTAACGGGAAATCCAAGCATTAATTATAGGGATAACATATCATTATCCTTGTTAAGGAGATGTCAATCTTAATAACTTCTAATTTCTGAATTAATTGACTAAAAGATTGGTAAGAAGCAAAATAATTGAAGAAAAACAATTGTTAATTATTTGACACCTTCAATTTTGCTTTCTTGAAGTGATATAATACGTTCAGATTTATTCAGATTGTTCAGTTGTTTTAAATATAAATAAGCCTTTTTATACAGGTATTAAAATTAATAAGTAGGGAAGAGCTTACATAATTTATTTAATGAGAAATCTCTAAATAAAACCAGAATTTAAATGATAGATAGTTTATCTATTATATAAATTATCGTAGCTACAGATCATAATACATTTTAAGATACAAAATTAAAGCGCGTAAATGAGAAAACTCGTAAGTAATATTTAACAGATGACGCAAAAAAGGTGAGAAAACTCATGAACTTTATGTAATGTGTTTTAACGTAAAAAGAAGCCTGAAGTTTTAGCTATTTATAAGTCATATGAACATAATCAGTGCAAAGAAGCACCTAATGTAAACTCAAATTAGAAAGTTAATTCAAAATTATTGTCTTTATAGCAAACAACTTTTGTGGAAAATACTCAGTGTATTAATAAAATTTTTGGACACTTAACCTCCTGTCTTTTTATTGTTTTTGAAACAGCAAAGAAAATACAACAATTTATTAAATTTGGAAAGGATTTTAAAATACAAAATAATACTTATTGTATTTTAATAAGATGAGAACGAAAGAAAGACAATGAAATTCAGCATGGGATGATTTTATTTATCGTATTTCCATCGGCAAGTTGCATTCACAAGGAATAATTGTTGGGTAGTAAGATTTTAAATTTTAAGAGAATTACGTACAGAATAATTTTTGTAATTTTTCGATTATTAATTCGTGATTAATATCATGATTACGAACAAATTTTGACTTAAATTTATGACAATTAAAATTAATATATGGTTTAAATTAAGATTGAAGCCTAAAAATGATTGGAAATGATTTTCAACTCTTAATTCAAATTACTTTTTAGATCCAAGTTTTGATACTTTGTTAGAAAACTCATCTAATAGATACCCGATCAAAGCTCTTTGATACTCATAGCATAAGTTTTTATGAAAGTAGAAAAATAATTGATAAGAGGACAAAAACTTCATGGTGGTGGATTTCAGTATTTTGTGATTCTATGCAGGGCACATAAATCATTCTTTTAATAAACTGATCAATTTAATTTCATACGGCCATAAATTTTTAATATCTCGAATGATTTATTTTAAGCGAATATTTTTTTAATCTTCTTTAATTTGGGAACATACATTTCTTTTTATTTATCTATTAATTCCTTTTATATTCAATGTTATTAAAATAGTTGTTCGCTTATAAATATTCCAACAACTAAATAAACACATTGAAACATATATGAAATCTATCATTATACTCGATAAAGTGTTGATATTATTTTAATAATTTAATATTTATAGAACATACTTTTTTACAAATTTAATTTATTTGGGAATTAGAAAATTAACGTTTTTAATCGTCCTGCTGGTACTTTCCCTGGTACTAACCCTTTCTTAAGCAGGCTTTGTACAGGCAAACTGATAAGTCTTTTTTAAGTTGAGCTTAGGCAGCAGTTTAGTTTATTTAATAGAAAATCCGTTATTGCATCTGTAAATACAAAGAGCTTACTATAGCTTGCCAACAGAGATTTAAAAAAGTTCTTTTTAAGTTAGTAATAATTAAATGTTAATCAAGTTGTAAAATGAAAATAAAGTTCTACTCTAATAGTTTAAGTTCTTATTATTTGAGATCTTGTTTGAATTTTCATGCACCATGATTCATCCACATTGTACAATCTAAAATTAGCTATCATCCAGAATGCAATAAAGGTTGGAAAATCCTCCCCTACTGTAGTATCTAGGGTAACTGAATGTCGGTCTTTATTATAGCACTGAGGTTCTAATGCTTATCACCATTCACATTACAACCCCTTCCATAGGAAGTTATTCCAGTAATCAAACTGGAGGTGAGTCGATCCCACACCTTACTTAACCCACCATTGAAGCGGAAATCTAAACACTATAATAAAAAGTTCTTATCTCTATATTTGGTGTTCAAAATGCATTAAGCGATTACACGGTTAAGTATTCTCATCTAGAAGAAAAACATTGCTTTGAAACCTGCATCTATTTGCATCAATGTGAAACCAGTATTTTCTTTCCCTTAAATGAATCAATTCAGGGAATACCTCATGAAAACTATAGTAAAAGAAGCTTTGAGACTGTTAGACGATTATCAAGGTATGCATATTTTAAATTAATTTTGTAAAATTGCCCAAAAAGATTTTTTTTATATTCTAGAAATACTCGCTTGTAACAAAAAGTTGCCAATTGGAATTGAATTTTATTCTGCCTTAAATATTTATTCTGTAAAAATCATATAAATTTGGTGAACATTTCAACATTTCAAAATTATTTAACTCACAAAAAATTAAGATACGGATCTTGTTGAATAAATTAATCCACTTTTTTAAAGTAAAAAAAATGACTCGTCTAATAATCTCTATGCAGTAGAATCATCAATGCTCATCTTCATATGCTAACTGATGATAATGTGTCAGATTATCTATTACTGAGTATAGAAAAATATTGTATTTTACTGATTTATAGGGTTAAAGATTTGCTTTTGAATCAATCATTTTTTTTTATTTCATGTTCTTCTTACTTGATGAAATAAAAAAAATGGATATTTTTATACATATTTTCAGAATCAGAATCCAAGTACCTAATTTTGTTTAAATCATTTTGCCCTCCATGTCTTCTGAGCGGCCATTGAGATGAGATTTTAAGAAGAAGAGAACAACAGACATGTTAAGGAGATTATATTAGGCCTCGTCAGGCATGGAATTTTACTTCGTTGTATTTGTTTGTGAATCTGATGCTCTCTGTGATTTAGTGTAGGCATTTCGCTCGTTAAAAGTGTGATCCAATGGTTTCCGAACGTTTCAAGAGAAGCCCTAAAATTTCTTAGATGAAATTTCTATCTTGATTATCCTATATTGTATTGACAATAGGTATAATTTAAGAAATTATTATGCTTCGAATTATTGTGAGGTATGTACTTTTTGTTATTATTGTTGTTGCTTCTTGCTTATTAAATATTTTTATCATTAAATTTTATTTAAGGATGGTTAAGAATGCTTTTGATAATGATGGTTTTTAAATATCATTTTCAGTTTCGAAGAGTTTTGTCTTGTAACAGTCTTGTTAAAATTTGACATTCACATTCTCGTGTAAACAGCAAAAATATTTAGTATCGGATTGAAGACTTTATTTTCCAAATTAATGTTTCAATTAATTTGCAGTTTTAATCTTATTTCATTTTAAAGCTTTTTCATTTTAATGTTTTTAGAACTGGGAAATTTTTATACGCATTTTTTCACATTTGAAATATCTCATTAATCAAAATATTGCGAATATGCGTATTCTAAAGCAACTAAATTAATCCTACCTAAGGTAACTTCAAAGTTGAATAAACTTTTGAATTCAATATTAATTGATGAATATATGAAAGAAAATTATATTCTAATTGATAGATATAATGCATCGAATTAAAAGAAGTTTCAATACAAGTCAGATAGAAATGGAATCTTGTTATAAATTGAAACCTTATCTTGAGTTTTTACTTACCCTATATGCCTGTTTCTAGAAATTAAAGGCAACTAAAATGTCGTAAGTTCGATTTGTGTACTAAGCATATAAAAAAAGTAGAAGTTAGCTTTAACTTACTAAAAAATCGTATGTAAAAATTACTTATTTATTTATTTTCAATTTTCTTTTGTCATTCTGATTTACAATATTTAAGTGTCAAGAAAATATGCTATCAAAAGTGTGTATCGCAAACCAAATTATGTTCGAGAGGGAAAAAATGTCCGAGATTCAATAGGTGTAATTATTAAAGTTTGGAACTGTAACTTGTGTCTTGTAACTTGTTAACTTGTATCGCAAAAAGTAATTATGCATTTCCTGTTTTATGAAATTATGAATTGTTTTGTTCGTGTAAACTTTTGCTTCGCTTCGAGTTCAAACTATTCTATAAAAGAAAAGGCCATCTACAATGAATTACAAATTATCCATGTCAATTTTCTAACTTCTGACCAGAACATGACTATTAAATTATGCATTCTACAATTTACATAGTTATTGAATGGCTTATACTAGTACAACGTCGGAATCTGTAGTGGTATTATAAGTCCTGTTTCTTTACAACGAATTCGGAATCGCTGCATCTAAATAGCAATAACATTTCCATGTTGAAAAGGCAATCATTAAAAACTTGTTACTTTACTCCATATGTATATTGAATATAATTTAAATGTTCGAAAAATCTATAGCTCAATGCAAAAATTATCGGAATTTACATGTAAATTCAGTTAATCTTGTTCATTTTAATAGATCTTAGTTGAATCAGAATGAAGATGCATTTAAGCTGCTGTATATATCTGAAATGAAGCAAGAAAGAGTGAAAGATGTTAGAATAAGAAAAGTCAAATTAATAAGAATTTTTTTTTGCAAACTATATTCTAATACTAGACAGTATAAAGGAATTTAATGGTGTATTATCAAATGAAGTTAATTTAATCTTTTAAAATAATTTTCTATTTAAAGCCAAAATTAAGTCAACGTTTGATATTTTTGGGAGAAGGTAAATATTAAAGGGAAAAAACTTAAAACTTTGGTCTCACTGTTTCCTAGTTGAAACTCGTACTTTCTGGCGATTGGGAAATTAATTCATTTCATAACATTCTCGGTTATGATATCCGAGAACATACGCAAAATTTGATTATCACACACGAACTTTTTCGAGAAGTTCCATCAATGAAATGAGCATTAATATAAAGTATTGTTAACATGGGAGTTTTAATAGAATCGTAAAATTTTAAGCTATATTCGATCAACTTTACTATTATAGGAAAAACTCTCTCAATGAGAAATGATTTTTTCCATTTCGTGAAATTGAAACGTGTACAAGAAGTAATCTATTTTTAAATTTTAAAACCATTGTCCTGATATTTTTATTGAATTTACAAGGATTTTAAAATGATAGTACGCGTTTTCTGAGAAATTTCGTGTCGCAGAATGTTAAAGTTCGCGTGAAGTACCTATAATATCAATTTAAGCAAAACTCCAATTATTTAAAATGGAGATCCACTTTACAGAATGTGACTTTAGAATTAAAGCTATATTAAGACTTTTCTTGAATCTAAATATCATTTGCTTCTAACTAACAAAAGCGCAATGTTCATAATAAAATATTTTCATAATTCAATTGAATTTGTTTCAAATTGATTTTGAAATCAAAATGAATTGAAAGAAACGAAACAATTTATTCTACCTATTGTCTCTCACATCTGTTAGCTTATGAAAAGAGTGGAGATGTTGCATGTTTCCATGACCCAGTTACCTGAATTTACAAGCCACGCAAACTCCAGTATCAAAGAAAAGCCAATTCCTCTCCTGAAGATCTAATGGGCTATGCTGATATTCCAGTAAATAGACGCTGATGCCGTGATACAAAGAATTGCTCTTTCATCGCTGAAAGTAATGTCTCTTTAGACTTTTAATTGTGACACCTTACTTCGTGTATAACTTTACCTTTTCGGAGTATTCGTATGCCACATTCGGAGATGTTTTGCAGTCATAAGAATTCAGAGTATAGTGGAATGATTGTAAATTACCCCAAATAATGAAAAGATCAGGAATCTTGTAATAGGGATGAGAAAAGAATAAGATTTTCGGTTTTCCATAAAATGGACACTTAATTCTCAAATCTTTAAGTAGGTGTAGGCATTCTTAGATTACAGCTGAAAGTCGAGTACGGCTCATTCGTTCGTAATTGTCAATTTCAGCTTAATTTTTAATTGAATTTCATGTAAAGATTTCATTTAAATTTAGAATTTTTCCTCTTTTTAAACGGTCTAGTATTTTAATAGTAAAATAAGAAAAATGGATAAAGTAAATTAAGTTACTGAAAATCGCACTTCAAAATATACGGTTTATTTTATGAATTCTAAATTTATCTTTTCGGAATATTAAAACTTGTTTATAAAAATTTCAATCGCAACTCTCTGCATCTCAAGTTTCGAATTTCAATTTATAGCACAATAGCTTTTAAATACTTACTGTTTGGTGCACAAGTTTTAAAGAAATTCGGGTTATCTTTCGTAATTAACATCTGATTTTGAAGTATATTTTCTAATTAGGTTGCTACTTCATGCTAATTTTTAATGAAAATTAATTAACGGATATATATTATAGTGAACTGTCCAGCTGATAGGATATTTAAGTATTAATCTTCACGTGATACTATTAGTTATGCACAAAGTAGTAAACGAATCCTTTTCTAATTTAAATTATCTATTCGGGATAATTAGGTTCCCAATTTTGTAAGTAGATTTTTCTTAGATTCTAATTTTTAAACTGAAAGGATTGCAATTCTAAAGTTAAATAGCTCGTCTAAGAATTCCTATATACATTCAAAAGGGTTGCCAAAACTGTTTAAAGGCTTTTTCATCTGCTTTTTTTTCTACAGGTGGTTTTTCTAGAAATTGGCCATACTATTGGGTGAGAACTTCATCAATCGTCTAATACGAAGTCCAGTTGATTAAAATTATCTAACCTTTAATTTATTTGAAGGTTGGCATAAGCATTAATAGTAAAAATTACATATGTAAGTAAGATGTCGTTTCCACTATGTCGGATTTTGACATTTTTCACTTAATTTCCCAGCTCTTCAAATCGTTACATCAGATTTTCATGGTTTTACTTCAATTTCTCCAAAGTAATTTCAATACTTTAGATGTATAAAATAGGAAACCCACTTAAATCTCAATTAAAATTCGGAAAGGATTTCCCATTTTGTTATCCGCTGTAACTTGCATTCAATCATACGAAACATATATAATCTTAACCGCTTGAGATAAATGTTTCAGTCGTTTTAACGTCAATTTCAATCGCTGCTGACTTCACGAGATCATGATAGCTGGGGAAAAGTATGAATAATTAACAGTATTAACGAAAGATCTCAATGTTTTCTCTTTTAATACTACCAAAAAGTTAGATAATTATAACCAATTTTACGTCGCATATTCCTTTAAATTTTAGCTCCATTTCAATTTTGCTTGAAGTAAACTTGAAATGATCCTGACTTTATTTAAGTAATCGTGAATTTTCGTACCATGAGCTCTAGAAATTTTGCTTTATTTCTGGTAAGGCAAAATATTCTATACAATAGCCATGTTATTTCCACTCCAGTAGGTTCCATGTCGAATTCGTTGCAGATAAGTAAATCGAATTTCAAATTTCGGCTAAATTTCAATCGTTATTACAAAATTTTGTATGAAGAATCGAAATTGTGCTTTTCTTATTAGGCCTTGGGTCTTGAAGTCGTTATTTTAATATTTCTACTCGTTAGAATTTCAGTATTCATTTTTCAATTCTATAGCTCCCAAATGATTTAGTGCTGCTTTATAAGAATCCTAAATAACTGTTAATATAATTCGAAACGGATATTTAAGCGATTAGTTTTGATTTGTGGTTTCGAAACACAGCATTCAAGTTTTCGTTATTTTTCAATGGTTCCAAATTTCTGGGAAAAGGATGCCTTTCTCCAATAACAAATGGAATATATTAATTGGTAAGCATCTATAAAACTTTGTGACATTATCCCTAAATAAAAAAAAAGTATGCCATTTGTATATAATCCAATTGTCAAAGACCTTAATAGATAATGCTGAAAACAACTTTTTTCTTCTTATATTTAAGAAAATATTTACTGGTTACTAGTTAAAAATATTTACTGAATATTTAATTTTCCTGTTACATAAATCTGATTTTGAAAGATGCTATAGTCTTCTAGTCCAATGACTAATGACGGAGATTTATATCGTACCTTTTTAATGTTAATACAAAACATCAGTGGCGGGGTATTGGAACAAGTTAGTAAAGTAACATGTATGAATAGAAAGTTGAATTACGTTCTGTATGAAAGGAAAGATAATTCTAGACTGTAATACGTGGGCATAAATTTTCAGGAGTTGAAACTTAGCTTTTGCAAACTTTTCTATTTGTGGGTTGTACTGCGTTAAGATCATACTTTCATATTACTTGTGTAGTGCAGAGATAAATGTGGATCGTGGGCAGCAGGGTAGATAATGTCCCTTAGATCGTTCGGTGATGGTTACGATGTGATTAACGGATGTAGTATGGGAAGTTTGACAATGGTGGTTTGCGGTATGGGTAATGAATGAAGCGTGGACAGTTCGATAATGGTAGTTTGCGGTATGGGTAATGAATGAAGCGTGGACAGTTCGATAATGGTGGTTTGCGGTATGGGTAATGAATGAAGCGTGGACAGTTCGATAATGGTGGTGTGGGTAATGAGAGTGTAGAGAGGGTAGATCGAGAGTAGTAGTAGTAGTGGTGGTGGTTTGAGGTGTGGGCAAGGAATGTAGCGTGGTTCGTTTCGATATGGTGGCTTGAGGTGTATGGGTTATGAATGAAGTGAGGATCGTTTTGTATTGGTCATGTGTGGGTTATGAATGAAGTGAGGGTTTTGTATTGACCATGTGTGGGTGAGGGTCATGAATGAAGTGAAGGTTGTTTTGTATTGGTCATGTGAGGGTCATGAATGAAGTGAAGGTTTTGTATTGGTCAGGTGAGGGTCATGAATGAAGTGAAGGTTTTGTATTGGTCAGGTGAGGGTCATGAATGAAGTGAAGGTTTTGTATTGGTCATGTGTGGTG
>JAOUZG010000635.1:7601879-7644175 GCA_026289955.1 Argiope argentata | reverse complement strand
GTTTTGTATTGGTCATGTGTGGTGTGGGTTATGAATGAAGTGAGGGTCGTTATGTATTGGTCATGTGTGTGTGTGGGCAATGAATGAAACGTAGATCATCGTGATATGTAGTGTGAATGGTGATGAAATATAGAACAGAATGAGAAATGATGAAATGTTGTGGATAAAAGGTCGAAAATGAAGTATTTTAATATTTTAAATAGATCTGTATCAAGTCTTTTGTTAAATGTTCACTGTATATTTAAGCAATTAAGAGAAATATTTGGTTTCATCACAGTCGTAGTTTTAATTTTCGAATTCTCAAAGTATTTTTTATTACAATCTTCATTGTGAAATTCCATCCCCCTAGTAAGTATACTTTTTGAAAAAATGCTTAATTTTCGCACTGTAAATTCTAATTGTTCGGAAGATAAAGCCAGTGGGAAACGAAAACGTGATAATAGATTTCGTATTGCATTTCTGCCTATATTAAATTGGTATCCAACTAGCACAAGAAAGAATTACAGATAATATTGATGGGCTTACACAAAAAATATTCAACGAAATAAAATATAACTGAACTCTGCCAATTATATCCTCTTTTAAAAGTTAACTTGAGTGATTACAAGCTTCATATTTTTAATCGGTTGCTTCTGTCCTGTCACTCAGAATCCATGAAAATCCTCGATTCGTAAACACTAGATGTTTAAAAGATATTAATACAAACTATTAATGCAAGTATTAAGAATCGTCACTCACAAAGGATCTCAACAAAGGAAAATTTAAAAAATTAGCTCCGACTTCAAAACTATTGATCTATTTTGTATAAAACGGCGTTTTAAGTCAGCTTAAGAATATTAAAACCTAAATGGCATACTAGGTAAAAGTTTTGAGAATTCCATGCTATTCCCTTGGTTATTAATGAATAAGTTAAACTTAATAAATTGAATCAATTTTTCAATGACTTCTCAAACGATTACAAATTGGTTCTTCAGTTACTGCAACATCCTAGCAAAGAGCAACTAAACTTTCGTGGCCGAAGTATTGTAAGTATTCTCCCGCCGATGTTCTGATGGATATTATTCTAGTTATAAATCGGTACTCTATTATTTATAGCACTTAATGCTTTTCGTTTTCGTATTTAAACCTTGACACATTCTCGTACAAAGCATTTTCTTCTGTTTTGAAACAACCCTACTAAGAAATTCGGATGTAAAAGCTACTGAACTGTTCCTCGCGTCTCGGATAATAAAAATATAAGCATATGTTTCATGTAGTTGAATGCAAGTTGGAAAGCTTTAAATGGGGGGGTAAACTTTTCAAAATCCAGCTGTTGGATATTATGTAAACTTCATACTTTAGAATCTTAATGAAAGTTAATTTGTAATACCACTCTTTCTCTCCCTAATTAGAAGCCTGGTTATTTAATGTGAATTTAATGTAATTATCTAATTAGAAGTGTAATATTTTAATGGTTTCTAGGTTACTTTCATGAACTTATTCCGTTTTTCAGTATTTTTTATGAGAACGTCCTAGAATTTTCTTTGAATTTGGTACTTTGATATGAATCTTAATTTCCACATAACCAATTATTTTTACTTAAATTTATTTTTACCGAAGGATCTATTTTAGGGTGATCTCCTTGAGAATATTCTTAAATAGTCAGGATATTGAATATCTTAATTTTACTGTCAATACTTTGTCATCTGATGCCAATTATTTTCACTAGAAGCCTTTTGTTGGGAAATTCGATGTGATTTTTTAATGTTTTTAAATTGAGTCTTGTACAGAATCTTCACATTTTGCCATAATCTCATGCCTTTTTTAGAAATCTTGGAATACACATGTCGCATAAGAATGGCTTGTTTGGGCGCATTTTCCATTACACCGTTAATGAAGCTCTAATTTATTAATTTTGCAGATTTCTTTTGAATGAATTTTCAGAAGCAAACGCCCATTTTTAAAAATAAAATAATGTAGACTCAAACTTTAACAGGCGTTCTTTTCCAATGGAGGACCGTTATATATTGTTGTTAAAATGCGATAATGTGATTTTGACTCATATGAAAGTCATAAGGAAAATTATTTGAATTGTATTCCTCCCAAATAAAAACTTGCACTAGAAATGCTTTTCTTCAGACACTTTTACGTAATTCGAAATTATAACGCAGCATATCCGAAGCTAATATTGTAATATCCATATTTAAATTGTCATCTTGCGGGATTAACAGATAGAATTACTATTCTTCGAAAATTGAGATGCAGGTATAACCGATCAGAAACCCATTTCTATAAGTTAAATATTCAAATATAGCTTGTTGTAACTAAATTTTACTACTCTCCACATTTGGTACATAAAATCCCTAATGTCCTGAGATTATACAAACATAGGTTTAACTGAAACTTGAAATAATTCTGAAGCGATCAGTTCTGTAAATTTTAAATATATGCAGCAATATAGACGAACACAGGTAGATGAAACGTACCTTAAGACTATACTACATAATTAGATATTTAATAATGGATAAATACGAGTTAAATATTTAATAATGGATAAGGAATTTCTACTCGGAATGATCAACCAAAAGAGCAAAACTCGACTTTCAACTGCAAATGTTTTTCTTAGAAACGTATAGTTTTCATAAGCAATTTAGTTTCCTAATCGCTTTCGAAAGTCAATGTATTTTAAACATTTTGAGCCTTTAGACTTCTTGGAATTGATAAAAACGCCTTCCACCGTATTCTAAGCTTTTTATGTAAAGTAATCTGTATGTCTACGTTAAGAATATGATGCCACTTTTTGCCTTTTGTGGATTTTGCAATGCAAACTAGCATCTAGAAAGTTTCAATGAATTCTTCAAACGACATTGTTTGTTTACCGAGTACAAAGACCTCAACTATTAAAACTGGATCAAGTTGGTGGGAAGATGGCCTCCCTTGGTGGTGTTGACTTCACATTGGATGCATACTTCTGCTGCTACTAAACAGCATTTGCCATCTGAATTTCCATACTCTATTCTGGATCTTAAGGACAAAATCAAATCCTGAAGGTATGTTTTTTAAATTTTTGTAGGATATTAATTCAATGATTGTGAAAACAAAAAAAATCGCTTCTCTGTTCAGAACTATAACAGGAGCGTCTTCCTTTATTGTAAAATTCAGTTCAGAATCGGCCGAGTGCAAAATCTCATTGTTCCCTCAAAGTATCTAAGTTAGAGCCAAAAAGGAAGAATGTAGCGTAGATTTTATATGAAGCTTCAATTTCCTTACCTAATGCTTTAAAATTTTTCATTGTGAATCAAGTTCGTGTTAATTACACAATATAGTTTAAAAGGGAAAACTTTTAAACAATACGATCTATAAAATTTATTTCAAGCACTTTATTTCGTTCAGAAGACGTATTTTATTTTTTGTTTTAAAAAAATCGGGCCATTCCTTTGTTATCAAATTAACTTATTAGATTCTAATTTCGTAAGGAAATTAACAAGGGTAGCTGTCAAATTTTATGTTTAGTGAACTAAATACTAAGAATTGCCAATTGTCCGTGACTATACCCTTTGTTGGCAAATTTCCGTGAAGGGAACATACTATTCTTTTTAATACCAAAAATAATGCTCTAACTGGAAAATCGGTATTTTTACCTTAGTGTACTTATTGCCATTGTAATTTCTCGTAATTGTCACATTTGTTTGAACTTCCTTGCTGCCTTCGGTATTGTTTTTGATCTCCTATACGTGTCAATATGATATTCAACACTTAAGATTATTATGTTGATGTAGAATATTATTAACCAGAATCCTCAATCATCATTTAAGAGATTGAGGAAGACAAACTTGTAATATGATCTTATTATTTAACACTATATTCAAATTTTTGTAATACTTTGTTCCTAATAGTGAAATGAGATTTAACTAGAAATAATTCGGACTAATTTTGGCAATCACTTCCATAGGTCGAATCTTATAAGGATTTCTATTTTATAATGGTTCACGAGACTCTATCGTACATCGATTCCATTCTATGAGAAAATAAAAGGTTTCGATATAAGCTATAGAATATTATGTAATGTTCAATAAATTCTTTGTTTTCCAGGTTTCATGTTCGATTCGATACGTGGAACGGGCTTTCATTTTGATCACGTTGAATAGGAAATGTTTAACACATATCAAGCTCTTTAGAACCACAGGTAATATCACAACAAAGACATCCATGGGAATTAATCATGTAAAGCTTATAAAACTCATTAATTAGATTTTTTGGTCGTTTCTTTTCAATTCTACCTTGAAAACTAATATGGAATATTTCTACGAATTCTACAAAGTTGTATGGTGACAATGAACCCTCATAGATTTTCCTAAATAAGCTGCATGCAATTCAGAAAAAATCGTGAGATAAATAGTCATTTCAGTGGTGATATCCTGCACTTCTGACCTTTCTTCCATTGGCTGCATACTTCTATTGCAACTAAAGGACATTCATCATCTGAACTTTATTATTCTACTAGCCTGGACTGAAGAATTATACCAATATAAAGGTAAAATATTCCTTTTTTGTTAGATTTTAAGGCTTCAATGATTATGAACAAAAAAAATTGAAAGCAATACTGTCAGGGCCTGACTAAGGCAGGGGTATACGGGGCAATTGCCCTGGGACCCCAAATAATTGGAGGGCCCCCAAATTGAATAGAAATGTATTTTACGCTTATATCTTTAATGAATGCTTTTCATTATTATAGGGAAGCAAAGGGGGCCCCAAAGAAGTGTTTGCCCCTTGCCCCAACTAGGCAAAGTGGGGGCCCTGAATACTGTCAAACCAGTTTTCCAAAATTCAGAGCTACTCTTCGAACCGAATGCAAGATCCCAAAAATTTGTTGTTCGTATATTATCTTCAAACAAGAAATGCTAAGATTGTACTGAGTAAGTATTTAATGTAAGCTTTGCATTCTTTATTGCTTAAAATGTCTAATAATTAATCAACATTGTTTAGCTTTATCACAAAATTTCAAAGGGAAATTTTGATTAGTGAATGTTGATTTGAAATAGAATATGAATTTGAATTTTTTTTATTCTTCGATGAAAGTATTCCTTTAGCATAGAATCGTAATAGCTATAATTTAGAAACGAAATTTGCTTAGATGGTATCTATTAATTAATATTTACTGAACTGGAATTAACTACACGACTAATTCTTGGCAATATTTTGTAAGGAAATTGATTTAGTGCAAGAAAACCAAAATAGCATTTCCCTTTGAAAAAAAAAAATTAAAATAAAAATTAATTTTATATTCATTATCCCTTTTACATATTTCTCGAAATAATCGGATGATTTCACAGGTCACATTGTACCAACAACTTTAAATTTAGCCTTAAATACAGATTATTCCTTCTGCTTGGCAATAAATGCTACATAATCTTCATGTATAATATATTCGTATTACTCCTCTTAGCATAAAAAGATTAATATGAATATTACTCAAATTTTAACTTGATTTAAAATTGGAAAAAATTGATACAAAAGTTCTATAATCATAGTAGCCAACTTTTCAAACAAATTCAATATTTGATTTACTTGTGAGTTTTTATAATCCATTTCTATTTAAGATTAGTTAATTTCAGGAATGTAGAATTAATGTTAATAGAATATTTTATTTCAGTTATTTCTTTGCGATAATTTTGCAGGTTTCAGTTGAAGTGATGTTTGAATGAAGATCTTCATTCCGATAGTAATTTGAAAATGATTCAATATAAAGCCCTATAAATTTAGAGCTACAGACAAAGGCAAGGATATCGCAACAAAAGCATCCATGGGCTCTATTTATTTCAAGTTTGAGAAATCTTAGAGAAAGTGGTAAGTACTAAGTATTAAATGTTAAAGAATTTTATGACATTTTTTTTTGAATGCTTATTCAGAATTTTGCATTACATTATATAAAATTGGAGAAGGCTTGCAGGTATTGCATGAGTAAAGTTAAGGAATAATTTTATTGGTCTATACTATATATATAACATAAATAAGGCTTCTGAAACTTTTCTAATTTTATCACTTATTAGCTGGCTAAAATTGCAAATGAATTTTGGTTGAAATAATGAGCCGATACGCATGTTTAGTACTATTTTATTCAGAGACTTTGCATCATAAACTATAATGGAATATTACAGTGTACAATAAGCTCATTGTAAATGTTTTCCAGGTTTTATGTTCGATGTGATGCTTGGATCAAGGCTTTTATTTTGGTCATGACGTATAGGATTTTGTATTTAACCTGCTTCGAGCTATTTGGAATTACCGGCAACTACAAAAATGTCAACAAAGGTATCCAGTTGCTCGAATTACTATAAGCGTGTAAAATCCTAGCAAAACTTCGATTATTATAAATGATTTCTCGTCAGTTTCTTCTAGATTCCAGCTTGCAGACCAATATCTAGACTTTTTCTAAGAATTTTACAAAGGAAATTGTGTGGTACCAAAGGATCATTTACAGACATCCTAAATTGTATACATCGCAAAAGAAACCGTGTGATAACCGATCAGACTACTTGGAAGATTCCTGCATTTTTGACACTTTAAATTCTATTGGCTGCCTACTTCTACTAATCTAAATGACATCTTTCAAATGCATTTCAACATTCTTCTATTCTGCATCTGAAGAAATTCAAAGGTAAAATGCTTTTCATAGTTGTACTATTTTAATATTTCAATAATTTCATACCGTCTGACCATTTAGTTTTGCAAAATTCAGAGCTGTTTCATGAGCCAAATGAAAAATCCTTAATCATTTGTTGTACCTACAAAGCATCTTAAAACAGGGGCTGATAAGAAGTGTTCCAAGTCAACATTACTTAATGCTCTAAATTTTTTAATTCATCAAATTGTGTTACCTAAATTTATATATTAAAGGGGGAAACTTTAATGAATAAAAGTTGATAAAAATATAAGCTTTTAAATTTTTATTCTATAAAAACGAATATTTAAATTACGCCACAAGTTATTTTTCTAGACAATTTAGTCTTTTCTAATTGGACCAAGAAAACAACGATGTTGCGTGTGTAACTTATGCTTTACTGAAAAATTAATTATGTAATTGAATGCTTTCATGCGATTTTGTGGGAAATTGGCTTATTGCAATAACCAGAATTAATAGCGTTAGCTTTGAAATTTTTAAAATTGATAGCATTTTCTTGGTTCCTTTTCATACTGCTTGAAATAACCAGATGATTCCATTGGTTACATTGTTTTTTAACAACGCGATTCATTATTTGCGCTTCTTGCTCTTAATTATAAATGCTAAATATTTTTACGACTATTCCCTTATGTAGAATGAAGGCATTCAGAGCCCTTAAGAAGTCTTATTGGAAACGCAAATTTTATTATAAAATGATTAGTTCAAGCGTTAATCAATTTTAACTTGCTTTAAAATTAATTAGGACGTAATTCAAAAAACATTTTCTATTATCTTCATAACTGCAGAAATTTCAAATGAATTCTATTTTCGTATAGTTCATAGGCTACTAAAATCGATTCACTTTATGACTGTAGTTTATTTCAACAATGTAGAATTAATGCAAATGTAATAATATATCTTTTCGGTAATTTCTTTCCATTGTTTTCCAGGTTCCAGTTGATGCGATGTTTGGTTGAAAACCTTCATCCCGATGATTACTTGTAGGTCTTGTATTTAACCACATTCATGTCTTCTTTCGAGCTGAAGACAATTGCTAGAATATCATACCAAAAACATCCAAGGACTAACTATTTCAAGTTTGATAATCCTTGGTATTTACCATTCTCTAATATTAAATGTTTGAGTTTTGTTACATTGAATTGAAAAGTTTTTATTCAGAATTTTGCTATAAATTTGGGAAAACTTGCAGATATGACATGAGTATTTTTAAGTAATACTTTTGTTGGACTGTAAATGTGCTTTATTTACGTTATTTAAAGCTTTTCTGATGCGTTTATCTCTTCAAATTAGTTGCCTAAAACTGCAAATGAATGTTAGTAGCAAGAATTAAACTATTTTGCATATTCCGTGCAATTTTTTTAACAAAGCAATGTATTCAATATAGAAATGTTTGCCAAGACACTTTGCAAGGCAAATGATAATATATCATTTTTTAAGTAACGTTATTTATCAACATTTTCTCACTTTGATTATTAAATTTAAAGTTGCTAGATATATTTTGATGTTATCTAAAAGTTTGACTAGAAAATTCTTTTCTAATAAATATTGAATTTTCAGTCCAGTTGTTAAAATGTTTTTGTTAAACTTATAGTTTCATATAGTTCTTAAATAATCCAAAATGTTCTCTAAAAATGAAACTTTTAAAATTGGGTATGTGCACTTGTATGATTTAAGACTTTTGTTCATGCTATGAACTTGTATTGCTAACAAAACTGTATTTATATTTTTGCCTTCAATTATCTATTTATAATTGTCGTCGGGTTTTGTAAAATAATGGTATTTACTTATGTTTGCTGTATTTAAGGATGTCTTAATACTTTAAATTCTAACGTTTTTTTATAAGTGAAAAATTTTAAATTTTTATTTTAACATCCTGTAAAGAACTATTTGACAAACTAGAGAATAATGCTTTTGACGAAATTGAAGTTTTTAAATTTCTTCATTGTATCTTGATCATGTATTCGAAAAATCGAGTCTTTTTCAACAATTTAAATAGAATGGAATTTTTAACAAATTTATTAGTTCTATTTTTTCTTAAATTATTAAAGTAAATATTAAAGCATTCTTGAATGTTTAAGTATCTATTCATAAAAAAGATAAAAACTAATCATTAGACACTTAATTCTAGTTTTATTCAAATACCTGGCAAAAGAAATGCATATTTGAAAAAGCCTCAGGAATTAAAGTTAATGATTCATTACAAAGTTTATAAATTTCTCTTATTGTAATTGAAGTATTATCTAGTATAAAATACAATTGATAATTTTAAATATTAAAGGTTTAAGGCAACATTGTGCCATTTTTCCTCCAGTTTTGATATAAATTTTAATTATGTTTATATTTTAGTACTTAATAAAACAAATAATCATCGTAAATTTGTAAGAGTAATGAATCTTATTACTTAAAGAGATTAAGATTTTATTCTTAATGGAGTTTCTAAAAACCCTTTCTTTAAAATTAAATTTTTCTTGGTTTTTTTTCCATAACTTTTATTACATCCGTTTACATATCAAATTGTTCTATTCTAACAAATTTAAAATTTATTCTACATTTGTATTATGAGTTTTCGCGTTTCATCAAAAATTGATTTTAGACGTGACTTATTAGGACAGCTTTCCGGTCAAGAGATGAATGATTGGCTCGGCCGGCCAGCCAATCAGGAATCTCCGATCTTAGAGCTATTTCATCGCCATGCCTGATCACCATGGTGATCAATGGTTTTTAAAACAGGACGCGTTTACAAAAATGATAAAGAACATGTAAAGCGAATTTAATTACTGATAACGTCGTAATATATTGATTTAATTTGGAAATTACTGAACGGATGTGATAAATGTCTCTTTCAACCTAATTTTCCTTCATTCAATTTTCCCTGAAATTTCTATATAATTAATGTGTTAAGATCAAACTTTCTGCGAAAATTGGATTTTATTGATTTATTAGCTCATTATGTTATCTGAATCATCCTGTAGTTGATTTTTCTTAACTTTGAAACTCGTAATATTTTCATAGAATTTTGTATCAATATCTTGTAAACTTTATTTCTTAATGTTACATAATGTCTTATAGAGTAGTTCTTTCTTAAATTCATAGAATGTGAGATTTGTTTATTTTTAGTGTCAGATTTTGAACTTGTTAATTCTTCTAAAAAATGATTTGTCTTCAATATTAATGTTTTTATCTTTTATTTTGAAGCAATTTTTGCGAAAGCAGATGTTAACTTTTATTCTGTGAGGAAGTTTTAATTTCGCTTGTGTGTATATATTTTTGTGTGATAATACAAATCATGTAAATTTTTGTCCTAATCACTGTCAATAAAATAGGTTGTTTCAATTTCTGATTGCATTAAATTTTTTAATAGATACTATGTAATTGCACAACTTTTGATAATACATGCTTCCTGAAATATTCAAATGTAGCTTTATAATGCAGTCGCTAGTTAAATGAATTCGATGTATATATGTCAATCCAAATCTTCGTTTTGATATAATCGGTGCGTATTATCGAAATAATTAAGTTATTTTATTTACTATTTTTTAGCAAAATTGGCTATGCAACCATTTCTATTGCTTTAGACGTGTATTTAAATCATCTCTAAATTTTAAAAAGTTAGACCTAAGGTATTTTTAAAAAATGCCGAAGTTAATTCCATTGAGTAATTTTTCTGGAGCATGTAACAATGTCTTGCTTACAAAGCTTAAAATTAAATATCTTGTTTTGCCTTTTGTAGCAGCAAAAATGCAGACCCTTTAATCAAGCTTGTAATAACTGTATAGATCAGTTAAAGGCATTTTAGCACCCCTTCCGACTTCATAATTATTCATAAACTATCCTGATTTGCGAAGATTTATACTGCTTTCATTCTGACAAATCGTACACGCTTCGTCAGTCGTTTTTTAAGAATAAATAATTTTTAACCTTTTTCATATTGATGAATCCAGTTTTGCATCATTGAAACTAGCTAAATTTGAATCTTCTCGTTGCATTTATTTGTTGAGAGGTATAAAATTTCAGTCGACCTTAATTACGAAATGATTTCGTATGAAAATTGATATTCAATACAAGGATCAGATTTTTTCCAAACAGTGGAACTTTAATCCACTAAAAATTGAAGCAAAATTGATTAGTTCTTGATTTATGCATATTGGCACTCGTACGTAGACTTAATGTTCTGTAGTTGATCTTGTAAACCGAGTTCCCATGCCATCTTGGTCTTACCATCTTTATAGTAAGTCACTTGTCCATTATTAGGAATTTTTCATTTAAGAATTTAACTTTAAAAAGAATTTCCATCCTACAATGTTGTAAATTGAAATGTTAACCTGCTAAATTATTTTTATTTTAGTCGAACTCGAATTTTTTTCATTTTTTAATGTCTACTGTTTTCAGAGTTCGGTTAAAATTCGGAGTTCTTGAAATAAGACTCCTGAAGAAATTTCCTCATTTATTTTCAACGAAGTAAATATCAATTATTTTAAGTGGTACATTGTCAAACTGAAGATCAGAATTTCAGGGAGATCTTTAAGACTGAGATCACTAAAATCTTGTTATCCCTTTTATTAATTTAGATGGAAAACATAGTAAAAACATGAAAAATATTTTGGTATATGGGTAAAATACTAGCTTACCACAGTTTCTTGTTTTCAAAACGGGAGAGCTTAATTTCCCCTTTTAGTAAAGCTCTATTGCAATTATCGCCAAATTGTACCAAATAATCAAATGGGAAAAAATTGCACTTCAAGTATTTTGTTTCGTCGTTAATATTTTTCATATATTAGTCATGCTACAACTTGATTCTATGGGTTTAGATTTCGAGAAATTTTGTGTCCTTAGACCATGTATAGTATGAGATCCTTCTATTAAACTTTAATTTCAAATTTCAACGCATTTTATTTTAGAATCTATTTTTATTTTGCCACTTTTAAGATGCAATTTTTTATATTCACTTTAAATCAAGATATCCCAGCATCAGCGTTCGACAATAGTATTGATAGATGTCCAATGTTTATAAAATTTGCTTTTTCTGGACTTCATTTTGCTAGTTGCAAGTAAATGCTACTAATCCGCTTGCGATCCCTTCTGAACCTAATGGTCCTAGGCAGTTGCCTATTCTGAGTAAGCGGAAAACTACCATTGGTCATGAAATCTCATATGAATACTTTTATCTTTACAATTTGAATACATATTTTGTAACAAAAGATAAGTATTATATGACTAAATATAAAATTATATACTAAATCAAATAAATTAACATATATTTATATTGTACAATGAATTTTAATACAAAACGAAATTTTTATAGATATAGATTTGGGAGAAAGTCAAGGGGAAAACTTTTGTATTTATTGAATTGCCCATCATAGAGATCTCTACTAATGATAGTTATATACCATTTGAGATTTTACAGAATAGGCCGTATGACCTAGAATGATTAAATGACAAAAATTGACAATTACGGATGCAAATGTTCACTTCGAAAGGATTTTATTTAATGTTAATTAAAATTTACTTCCAAAAATACTACACAAATCTTTTTTTTAATTTGATGTAAAATTATTTTGATCATGTGAATTCATTTGCTGTAAAATACTTTGGTTTCGTTTTTACCCATTTTTATGAATAACTTTGCGTACATTTCAAAGCAATATCTTCATTTCAGTAAATGAAACATCTTTATTGTTGCTACTTAAATTTCCAATCTCATGATTTTTTCAATTTATTGTCGAACATGCTATTAACATAGATGACTTATTTTTCCATGTTCAATTATTTCTATTTGAAGCATACTTTTATTAAATAATTTGAAAAACAATTACCGATAACATTTAATTTCAGAAGTAAGTGAATGAGAATTTTTTTAATGCAATTCCAACATTTTTAAAAATGGTCTTTGTTGCTAACTCAATCGTTATGGCTTCTTCAACATAGTTTTAATTTTAGTTTTTCATAGTAAAACTTGCAAGCCTTATTCAAAGATTTCGGAAATCTTTCATACAATTATCTCATGCTATACGCCTCTCTAATGTTTTATTCATTACACCCAAAATTTTGCTTTTTAGTTTTGAAAGAGAAGCGATTAAGCTTCAAATAATCCAATAGTCATTTTTGAATCGAAACATTATCGGAAAAATTTCGTGACGACATTAAAATCTTATATAACGGGAAGCGGATTTCCAGTTATGTTAACTATATAAGTGTTATTTTATCCCAAATTTTATCATTAGCGCCACTGGACTCGAGTGGAAGTTGCAAAAAGATATTTGTTAGTATTTTTTAAATTTCATTTATTTGAAGACTATTGTTTTGAACTATGAAATGTTATCATATTAATATTTTGCCTACCATAGTTAGTGAATTTATTGCATAAATTATTAAATAATTGCATATAAATGTAGACTACTCTTAATTAAGGTTAATAATAAATTGAATAATAATAATTTTGAAAAAATTCATACTATAAAAAAATTGAATAACATATTTTTCAAAAATTCGCAAGATAAATGACTAAATTGAATCTTGTTCCTTAATTTAGAAATATGTTGAAATGTGAAATAAAAAATTTAATAAAAGATGAATCTTATAATTCTCACTATTTATGACAAGCAAGTGCTTTAATCCTCATTTAAATCAATAATAATGGTGCACTGATTAGTCTCTAAAGACTGCTCATGAATATAGAAATTTTTCCCTTTTATTAGTATTTCAAAAGATTAAATAATTCTTGATCTTTGCATAACATCTGTTTCGAATTAGCTCAAGGATATTTCTCCTCATTTAATTTTTCTCTTCAAATTTCATACCTCGTTCATTAATTAACGAAGATTTTTCATTTAACTGTAAAAATATATTTAAATTTCTCTCTTCAACATTCTTTTCAAAATGGAAAGTGCTATTTTTCTATTGCCGTACCTAAATGCATATTTTTAAGATTAAGATTTTCTAAGAATGGGATATATTTTTATATTTTCAGTTAGATAATTTAAGATCCATTCTGATATTTAATGTATTGTTACGCGTTTTATAAATAACTCCAGAGAAATATTTTTCCACGACTAATTTAATTTAATAACTCAACCTGTTCTAGTCATATGTGTTAATGTCATGTTAAAAGTGTTGATTTTTTTTTTGAAAAAAAAAACTCCTTATGAGGGAAAATAATTTATTTTTTATTTCACGTGAAGACTTCACGTGAAAAATTTAAATGCTCTCAAAGCAGAAAATGCAATAATTATTCGGCTCCAGGTGCAGATGACATGAAATATCATTTACTTTGTTTATAGGAAAAGGAAAAAAACCGAAAGATTAATTTTACTAACTAGATGCATTAGCTAGCACTTAACTTGCCACCCCGATTCGCGATATTTACCAACTTATCGTAAATTAATGTTTGCCTCTTTAACATTCATTATTTTCAATGAGCAAGCGTACTTATTCTTTGTTAGTTAAAAGCTCCTTTCTCCATATTATCGTATCATTTAATGTTTCGAGTGTATATTTTTGTTTGAAAAAGAATTTTCCCAAGAGCTTAGGATAAATTAAACTTTGAATCATTAAACGTTTTAGAGCGTAATAACAGGGTCTGGATTATCAAACAAAGAAGAAACTACTTGAAATTTCTACAATTTTTAAGAATTCCGAGTATATTTGGATTATTTTCCTAACAATTTAATTCCTTGACTTTTTAAAAAGCATTTACTCGGACTTAATCAGATTAATTTTAGATGTCATTTAAGTTTCAGAACAATGTACCTATGATTTTTTTCATGTTTTCAAATTGATTTATAATCCTCTCTTTTCATTGTTGTTCTTAACTGACTGATTCAGATTTCAAAGTTCTTTCAAATTTTATTCTATAGTGTATATTTATAGACTGAGTTAAAAAAAATCTTATTAATTATTTTATGCTCCTTATGAAATGTCATATCAATTTAAATTCTTTTTATAGCTCAATACTGAAACCCCTTCTCTTAAAGGCCCAAAATTAATAATTTCATCTTTAAATTTGTTATAATATTTGACTATTAAAATATTATATTGGTAATAATAAAAATCTAATCAGATTTAGATGTAGAGGAGGGGAAGAGGAGCGAATTTAAAATTGCCTAAAGGGTCCAATTTGAAGTGAATTTTAATTGCTTTCTCCAACCTTGATAACCATAAATTCTATTATTGTTACCTCTTTGTGTCTAGATATTCATGTTTTGTGTATAATTGTGATATACGTTGTTGTTACTCATGTCACTTGCAATGGATAAGCCCTCTGCTGATACAGCAGCAGATTTAAGCCGAAAGGAGCATATCTTGTTTTTGAAGTAGCGCCACCTAGGATCAAGAGTACGACTTGGCTACGCACTCACTACATTTGCTTGCACAGCCCCTTTATAGAGAGGGACATATACCCACATCTCACAGATAACACACAGAAGAACAACCATGCCCAAACCGGCACTCGAACCCTGGACTCTCAAAACACGAGGAAGACGCGCTACCACTGTACCAGAAAGCCAGCTGCGCTATACGTTGAATACGCTTTAATAATAAAAATATTAATAATTATTTTAAATTTTGTACCTTAAAATTATGATAACTTTTACTTATACTTTAACTTACATAAATCATTAATTAGCACATACATTTTTTATATCTTTTATGTTAGTATCTAGTATTAATAACCCTATTCCTCCCGTAAATTATGCATCCATCTTTGAAATGAAAGTAACATGACTTTAAAATACTGCTATAGACCATTACCATAAAACAGCCGAAAATCTGCTAACTAATCTGGTAATCTCGTATCCTCATATACTCGGGCTGCTCTCTACCAATGGGTTTGAATCATTACCATAAAATTGGCGAAATTATGCCTTTGCGGCCCCTAGAAATTCCTTTTATGAAGCCACTTTTTTATAATTAATATGGTTTCAAATTTCACTACATTTCAACTTAATCAATGTGTTATTAATTTATTTTAATTGTTTATTTCAGTAAAAATATAAATCTTTACATGAAAAATGTTTAATTATTAAACGCATATATCATGGGGAGTAACGATTAAAGTAATAACGGCCTTAAAAAATACACCATAACTGTTAATTAATATTTAACTTAACTAAAAAAAGTAATTAATTACTATAATATTGTTACGTTTTTAGCGTAGCGGGTTCGGATTGAATGGACTTTACTTGAGGACGGCACAAACAAATTTATTTACAGGTATTTACAGGATAACTTGATAAAGTAAAACTTCAGATAAACACAATCCAATAGTCACTTACAGCGTAAATACATGTCTTACTCACAATAAAAACAGACTGCAAAACAGACATTGTACAGCACAGCAACAGTAAATCGCAGCGAGCTCAATAATACAACCTTAAGAGCAAATGCAAACACAGCTCACTAATAACAAGCAAGAAAAGTAATCCGCTAGTCCAGCGAGACGCTCCTCTTCCGAGAGGAAAAAACTAACTGCCCGAGCTACGACAACCTGTCCCTTATATTGCCGAGTAAGCGCGTGCCCAAAAGCACGCGAAGCTTCATGTTCGATCCAGCGGCTACCAGACTATTTCGCCAAACCAACCCTGCTGGCTCGAAGCCCCTCGTCAAACGTCGCCAACTTCGACGTGCTTCCACGGCGCTTGCCCGCTTGTAACAATATAATTTTAAATAATACATCTAAAGAATATATAATAGAAAGAAATTATCGTAAATTGGGAGACAACAAAACCAATGAAATGATTAATATTCATTTATCTGTCGCTAATAAGTGATTAATTACCCTCAATTTAATATAATTTAATATAAAAACCCACAGTAGACATAATGTTTTCAAATTTATAGGATTTAAATTTTTTACATATGTATTTCGCAATTAGACTAATAATTTTTAATCATTCTGATTGTGGTAATGAAGATAATCGAAAATCAGCAACTGGACACGATAAAAGAACTCGGAGTAATTAATACGTACAACAGAAACTGAATTAATCATAAAATAAATTTTTTTGTACATGTTTGCCATAAATCTCTTTTCGTAAAAAATTTTTGAACGATTCTATTTTTTTTTAATCTACAATTTTTAATTCTTTTTCTGTTCCATAACTGTAATTATCGTTTGTGAATTTTCTTTTGATTTCCAGATCAAATCCGTTGCCACTTATAATAGGTCAATGAAAAATGAATCTTGCACGTGGGAGTGAAGAGGAGGGATGGGGAGGTGTAAGGAAGATAAAACGCTGACGTTCAAGAACAACGCATTTAATAAATGACCCGTGAAAGTTCTGCAATCAAACTATAGATAATGCAGGGTCTCCGGTATGATTGATACACTACTCAATATTATCTATCTTATATGCTGTTACTGTTTTTGTTTCTTCGAATTCGTCCACATTACAAAAGAAAAAAAGCAGATAAGTCTCTTTAGAAATTTTTCCCTGTGTGTAAATAGGTGACCTAGTCAGTTTTCAACGAATTCCAAAGAAAACTAAAATACTTTTTCTTACTTTGACAATATTGAAGATAGTTTATTTCTTTTCTGATAAAAGCAATAGAAAGTTATCACATGTAACATAGGGCAAATCAAATAGAAGCAGATTTGAAATAACTATTTAATGTTTTTTTCTCTATAGCAAATACGTTTAATTCATATAAATCTTGCCGAATAAATTTTTGGTACCTTTCGGAGATACTTCTGATTACTTAAAAAAATTAGTGATATTATTCATTACTTCCAAATAATTTAATACCAATACATTATCAGATTAAAGAATTTGGCTTCCCTAAGAAATACTTATTATGAAGCTACTTGTTTTAATAAATTTAGTTTCACATTTTAGGGCATTTTAATTCAAGTGTGGATAATTTATTTCAGTTTTTTTATATATATACAGGGTGATTCAAAACATTGACAAACTTACATGGTAGATCAGTCCTGCAACAAGGATCAAAAATCACATAGAAACAGGGGGTCGTAACTGCGATCCGGTGCCACTACAGGGCGTCTAAAATAATAAATAAAGAGAAGAAACGAAACCATTACAGATCATTTTATCGTTAATGACTCACTCACATGTGACTAATGTCGAGCTTACAGGAAATGCTCAAAGTTTTTCGAAGATGCATCGAGACACGCCTGGCATCTACGTTTCATGGAACGGTGCACCTTCTCAAAAATACTAGGTGTATCTCGAACACTTGCTGCTGCCACAATCATCCTTCCTACCAAGTCTTCCGCCGTTGCAACAGGTGTTTCATAGACAAGGCCTTTTAAAAATCCCCATAAGAAAAAAATGCAAGGGAGACAGATCTGGTGATCGTGGTGGCCGTGTGATCGGTCCACCGCGACCAATTCAGCCACCAGGAAAAGTAGCCTGCAGATGTGCTCTGACGTCTGTGCAGAAATGTGCAGGAGCTCCGTCGTGTTGAAATCGAATGCATCGACGAATAGACATCGGAACATCATTCAGCATTTCTGGCAGAACCTCTTGCAAGAATTTTAGATAAATGGAACAGTTAAGTCTTTCTGGGAGAATGAACGTACCAAGTAAACAATCTCCATCAATGCCAGCCCACACGTTAACGGAACATTTTCGTTGTGCGCCATGCGGACGTATAGCATGGGGGTTTTCATCCGCCCACGTATGCAGGTTGTGAAAGTTCATCACACCCTCTAATGAGAATTCATTCTCATACATGTAGAGAACACTTACAGCGAAGTTTCGGTCTGCAGCATTTTCTTGTAAAATTCCCTGCGAAAAATCCATACGTTTGTTGTAGTCTCCCAGTTCCAATGCCTGGACGCGTTGTAAAGGATAAGGATGTAGTCTTTCGTCGTGTACAATGCGCCAAACGGTAGCTTGGGGGGATATGCGTCTTTCGGGATACAACTCGTGTACTTGTTGAAGGATTGCACTCCAGTTCTTGGAGAACCCTTTCTTCAGCATCAACTGTCCGAGTTGTTCGTTGGCAACCAGTACCCAGCTTGTGCACGTCAAACGAGCCGGTTTCACACAATCGTCGATGCAGAGAGACAAAGAATGAGCGGCTAGGCACATTTCTACCAGGATATTTCGCACGATACATTCGCAAGGCTTCTCGTCCATTACATTTGGCCATGTCGTAAATTAAGTGCATGTCAGCCATTTCGCGGTGTGTGTAAGTATCTATATTAAGCCCAACACATCTACGGCTCGAATGAAGACAATCTCCGTTTGCTCAGGTCATGTTTGTAATGCAACGCCCTTTACAGGCGTTTGCGACCCTCTGTTCGTATGCGATTTTTGATCCTTGTTGTATGACTGATCTACCATGTAAGTTTGTCCACATTGTTTTGAATCACCCTGTATAGTGTAAAGCATTTAAATTATTTGATGAAAGTAGATAGCAGAGCCGTGGCCGTAATCATGGAGAAGAGAGGTTGAATTTTTAAGATTGGTTTATTCCATCACGGGAAGTAGGCATTACTATCTCAAAATCAACTATAAAAATTACTAGAAGCATTTTCCTGCATAATATCTGACTTCTTTATGTGATTCGTTTGATATCTTGATTCATTAAGGAAAATTTTATGTTTAAATTTTTATTTTAAAATTAAAACCTTTAAAATTAAAATTTAAAGCTGTTACAAATACTATGATCTTAATAGTGTCGACTCCAGAAGAAAGGTTCATAAACATAATAAACACATGTTATACTATTAAAATAATACGAAATGCATATTTTTTTTATTCTTAAAAATACTTTGTTGAGATAATCAAGTACGCTTATCTATGCATAAGAGTTCATATACTGAGATACGTAATCTTAATTCAAAATGAGATAAATAATCACCAAGTTTGATTAATTATATAGATTACCAAAGAAACATCTACAATAATTTATTTTAACAAAAATATAAGCATCAACTCTTCCTTATTTTTGGTATCTAAGAATGTTTTTAACAATGATTAACAATGTTTTATTCTTTATAATTTAGATTCTCAACAATACCATAGATTCTTAACAGTGTTAACTATTGTTCATAAGTCAACAATGAAAAATATTTATTCCCCTTTGCTTTCTCTTGCAAAATCATTTCTTGTTTTGCAACTCATATTTGTGCGTTTTCTAAGCAATGCTTACGATGTTTTTGGATAATGTTGATGTGGTTATGGCCCTAATTGCAATTTTTGCGATTATTTGGGAAATATTGGAGCATTTCAATTTCCCCTGGTTCATTCGTTCATTTTATCACGGCGATCTTGAGTTAGTGCCCATGGATGCAGGATCAGATCCACTGCTGCCACAAATAACATCTATCCCCGTGGTGCACTCCTACACGGTCTACAAGCTATGTTTGGCCTTGGATCTCCCGGCACAACTGGCTCCTTCAGGAGTCCAGGAGGAGTACATCCCTGTAGTTGAATCTTATATGGTTTATCAAATGTGTCTGGCTCTGGAGTTGCGAGCCGAGTACAGGCCACGTAAAGATCTTGTTTAAAATCTGTTTAAATGTCTTGTTAAGTGTCTTGTTAAATGTTTAAAATCTGTTTTAATCTTGTTTAAATGTCTGTCGCAGAATGCAGCAGTGGAGGGAGGGTTGGCGGGCGGGGAACGAGAGTAGTCCACCTCCACGTGGTGTTCCCTGGGCAACGTTGCAGCTCTGCAGCGGCTAAGAGGCTACTCAGTAACAAGGAAAAATGAGCTTTCCTGTAAAATAGTACTCCAAAATTACATGAAAGACAATATCAAAGAAAAAGGCACAAATCTAATCTAAGATTGTTTATAATGGCGAAGAAAAGTAGAAAATTTAATAAACAGATAAGCGTTAAGTAGAAATACATAGCGAAACAAAATAATACACATTATAAGAAAAATTTAACTACATATATGTACATAAAATATAACTACTTATACAACTCAATGATGGTACTTCGAACGTAAAAGGTTTTCAGAGTAATCTAATATTTTTTTCACTCTGTACCTTATAGGTAGAATGTGTTTCTGATCAAGTTAAGTTGTCTCCAAACCATGTCAGACTTTTTCAATTAACAATTATCTTCATTCTTTTCACTTGTTATTTGCATTTTCTGTGAATATAGATCTATATTTACCACTTCTAGAGTACACACATTTCTTTGAGCTAATCAACTGCTAATTCTTTGCTTCAATGTGAATCAAATATTTCCTTGACATCATTATTGCCAAATTCTAAATTAAACAAATGCCGGAATAAACGATTTTTTCGGTATCATGAACAGGTAAAAAATTCTTAAAATCGTTTGCGACTAATTTTGTAGGAAGAAAGATAAACTATTACTTCTTATTTTATTTCTCAATTGTGTATTTTAATTACATAAAGTGAGGAACAAAAGTCAAGAACAGTATAAATTCTTATTCATGCAAGTCCGCATGTTGTAATTCAAGATACTACTGAAACAGAAAGAACTTTTCTAGTTTATTTTTTATCAAAATTTGTAAGATTCCTGCTGAATGATGACTTATTACGGTGCGACAGAAGAGAGCATCATCCCTTTTTCGCCAAAGATATTTTGAGCCAAATATGGCAACCCGATGTTGTTGTTGGAGGATATCTTCCTCTCGGTGATAAGACGCAAATGCGAGGGGAGCTGGCGATTCTGAAAAGTGCGCCAAGGGGGTGATGTTCTCAACAGATCAACCTTTATTACTTGTTGTGATTCCGATATGACGATCTTTTAATATTGAAAAATTCATTGCTACATGCGCAAAGTTTTTACAGTGCATTATTCTGATTCAAACTATGAAAAAAGAAACCAGCTATTGATTAGATATAAAGAAATAAAAAGAAGAAAAGGCTTTTATTACAGTAAAACTACTAAAATCAGAGTTAGACTGAAAAATATATTCAAGCAAACCTTATGTATTCTTAGAGACTAGTCATTTTACCATAAAATTAATAATCAAATTCATTTATTCAGATAGGTTAGACTGCTTAATAAATTTAAAGAGGCATATGTCATTTGAATTTGTAAGGAATATGTAAATAATGACGATATGAGAGTGTATTAATTCCTAAAGACGGAAAAGCCAACATTTGTTGCAATTTATAGTGATGAAAAAAAATATAATCTATTTATTGTGAAACAAAACATTTATAGCAAAACAACTAAATTTTCGCTGCAATGACATTTTTATATCTCAACGTGACAATAAGCCCTAAGCTGCACAAGTATGAATATATATATTTTTTTCATTATGACAAACTTGTTAAAATCCTAAGCAACTAAATTTAACTCAACAAAGTTTTCGAGACTAAAAATCTGACCTCTCATATGTTGTAAAAACAGATTAAGCAACTTTCCTGTAGATTATGCAATCACCAAAAATAAGTGAATAAAAATGGCTATTTCACTTTAAAAATTTTCCTAGCACTATATTTATCAAATAGAAGATATGTGAGCTAATTTATTGTAGGAAGAAAAGTAATAAGAAGTGGTTCGCTGATGAGGAAGCCGATGGCACTTATGGTTATTAGGAGAAGGATCATTGATTTCCTTTAACAGTTAATGATGCACTTCCCTATTCGATACTTATCACTGTTGAATGCAGAGGCGGCATTAGGTGTTTCCCTACGGAAGAACAAGAGAAATTCGACAAGGAGAAAGTTTAATATCTTTAATTTAGCTTCAAAACTCATTATAATTAACTTTACCCTTTTTTTTCTGCATTTATTCTGCATTAATTCTGCATTTTTTAAATTTATTTCTGCAAATTTATTCTGCAAATTTAATTCTGCATTTATAACTTTTAAAAAGTTTTTACCCTTTTTTTTAATGTACTCTGGATAGGAGATTAAATATTCTGAGTGCTTCCGAATACAACAAGGCCCCATATACAATGTCTCTAATAACGTTTAGTAGGTGAAATTTCTCTCTCTCTCTCTCTCTCTCTCTCTCTCTCTCTCTCTCTCTCTCTGTGTGTGTGTGTGTCGCTCTACAGGCCAAAGCGTTTGACCAAGAGCTGCCAAACTTAGCGTATATATACATAGTTTAGAGAGTAACGATATGCTAATAGCAATTATTTTTTTAACATTTATTTAGAATTTTAATCAGATAAAAATTAAACAAAACTTTGAAATTCTCATAATTTTTTATAGATTATTAATCTTAAATTACAAAATTATTGATTGTTCTAAAGTGATGATAATCAAAACTTCAAAACTCATTCAGATTTAATCGGAAAAGATAGAAAGTTTTTTTCTCTTTAAGTCCTAAAGTTAGTGTCAAGAATATTTCACGAAATATGATTTTGATTTTTCATGAAAAAAAAAGAGTTGTATAAAATTCATAATTTTTCCATGAATGCATTTTTTAAAACAAAATAAAGTAATATTACCCATGTTATTTAAATTCTTTTGGTAGTGAAACTAAAAATTTAATTTAATGATGAATCAGAGAAATTTTTATTGAATAACCTTCATAAAATTGTACAAAGTATGAAAAAAAATATTCTTTAGTGCTCTTAAATCATCAATATAACGATTCTGCTTTCTTAAATTTGTAAAAAAAATACAAGTTTGGTTTTAACTTAAACATTTTGGTTTTAATTGAAAATTAATCACTTTTGTTTTAACTTTTAGTTGCGGGAGCTCATCCAAAATTAGAATTATATATAGTACAATGAACAAACCTCCCTAATTTTTAATCAACTCTCATATGTATGCCTTCTGCACTGAAGTGATAGAAAATCTTGTATAGTTGGTCGTATGCAAATAATGGAGTGTCCAACCAATCAACGCAACGCAATGCGGTAGACAGTGCATGTATAAGACAAAAGGTGTCTGAGGAGTCTATTACATCGATTCTTGCTGTTATAATGGCAGGTTATCAAAATTTAAGTGAATTTTAATGGTGATTAATCGACGGCGCATGAGAGAGGGAGCACAGCATTTCCGAAGTAGAGATGACATCTGGATTTCCCCGCTCAACCATTTCTAGGGTGTACCGCGAATGCCAGGTAACCGCTAAAACTTCAAATCTCCAACAGCGGTGAGACTTGAAAAAGGTTTTGATAGAACGGAATCATCGATGACTGAAAAGTATCGTTTCACAAGATAGACGTTCAACATTTCCTCAAATAGCTGTGGATTTGAATGCAAATCTATCAGCAAGTGTCAGTGTGTTCACTATGCAACGTAACCTAATTGATATGGACTTTCGCACCCGCATACCGTCTAGTGAACCATTGGTGATTCAGTGACACAAAGCTCGGCACCTTACCTGAGATCGCCGAAGCCGACAATGGACTATTGATGATTGGGAAAACGTGGCCTGGTCTAAGGAGTCACGTTTCCCAGTGTATCGGGTGGATGGCTGCATACTGGTGTGAAAAAACTCCATGAATCTATGGAATGCTCATGCTTACAATACATTCAAACTTAAGGAGGCTCTGTGAGGGTAAGGAGGTTGTGCAGGTGTTATGAAAGGGGACCGTTAATGTGTATAGACTCAACCATGACAGGCAAGTGAGGCTTTAACATCCACTCTACGTGCATTTATGTCCTGTGTGCATTCTGATGTACATGGATTATTCCAACAGGATAATGCGCCACCCCACAGCTTTACAATAGCTACTGAGGGGATTTATAGGCATTTTTGTGAATATCTTTCCCTTTCTTGGCCACCTAATTCTCCTGGCATGAACATTATCGACGATATCTGGAATTTTTGCAATGTAATATCCTTTGGAGATCATCACCAACTCTCATTTCCACGGCTTTGGGTACTGTCCTGCAAGAATCATGGTATGAACTGTCTACAGAATGTCTTCACAAATTAGTTGAATCCATGCCATTGGTCGATCTCATGCCAACTAGGAACTGATCAAGCTTGTGGAGACTCTGTGATGGTGTGGGGCGTGAGCAGGTGGAAGAATATCGGATCCCTGATATGTCTAGAAACGAATCTAATAGGTCTTCCTGTTTGATCACCTGCACCCACTCTATTGTACATTCCGATGGACTTGGTAAATTTCAGCTGGACTATGCGACACCCTAAACTTCTAGAATTGCTGCAGAGTAGCCCCAAGAACCATTTTCTGCCCTTAAACACTCCGCTGATCTGCTAAATTCCCAGAAATGAACATTATTGAGCATATCTCTCTTATAACGTTCTATTCAAAGAAGATTTCCACCATCTCGTAATCTTACGAATTTATGGGCAGCCCTGCAATATTTAAGGTACCAGTTACCTCAAGCACTACTTCAGACTTTAGTTTAGTCCATGCCATGTCGTGTTGCGGCACTTATACGTGCTCGCCAGGGCCTTACACAATATTAAGTTGGTGTACCAAGTATTTTTTTTCTCATTATCAGTGTATAATAGCATGCATAAAATGATCATCCAAGTCTGGGGCATAAAAAGATTTTGAAGGGAAAAAACTGTTAAAATATCAATATATATATAAAATTTTGAGTTGAACATTTTAAAGATAATTAGTATAGTGAGGTACAGCTGGTCTCAAAAGGTGACTAATCTTTTAATAAATTCGGTAATTTAGTTTTGCTTCAATGCATTTTTGATTCAAACATCCTATTAATGGTTTATTTCAGTTTTTTTTTATTTTATTAAATAGATGAATATGCATATTTTTTTATTTGCTTATTTATTAAGACTTTTAATAGAAAGAAATGTGCACTCGTAAGCAAAATTGTTTACGCAGACTTTCAGTGTGCATAAAAGATCCAAATCAATTATTGTGAATATTCTGAAACAAATAGAAGATTACACAATTACACTAAAAGAGATCCAATAATATCCTTAAATTTCATAATCAATGGATTTTTTAATTTTTGGATAATTATTTTGTGAATAGGCTAATAATATTTTTAATCGAACCCAGCTACAATGGCCACCTGTAAGCTCATTGGTTCTAGCCACATGTTTAATCAAATACCCACTAATATACTGGTAGCCGGGGAATAAAAGAATTTGAAATGAAAATGATTACTTCTTTATCTTTTTATTGAAATTCAATTGAAAGAGTTATTTTATGATATTATCTTAATTAAATTATTTGTAAGCAATGTAAGTGCAAGGACGCATCAATAATGATTTGAAGATATAATAGAAAACATTTATATGTGATGAAGAAAATATCTGTACATAATACAAAATGAAGTCTCCTAAAAGTGTCTGTATGTTTGAAACACAAAAACTCAAAAAATAGTGAACGGATATTGGAGAAATTTATACAATTTTAAACAGTATTTATCGTTAAATATTTTATTACATTAAAGCCATGTCAAAATAAAAAAGGAGTTTTATAATTGTGGTTTTAACTTCGCACTTAACCACGCATGCGTTAAAAACACATTTGCAAATAGCAAGAGCTGTGGTGTGCATATGAGGTACATTTATTTGTTTACGTCTGATTTTGAACAGCGATTCAAAATTCATTATGTCCCCAAAAAAGGAAATTCGACCTTTTCCGGAACAGCGAAAAAACCTGCGGTTAGCGAACATCATAGAAATAATGTCCACACTTAGAGAAGGAGAGTCTTTTGATGAGCAAAATAACCGTCTTTCTTTAAATCGCTCTGCAACTAAATTGTGGAGGCAGAATGAATCTCCTGAGAATCGAAATGATCGCCTGTGTTTTATCAATGGACATATCATATTTTTACATTTTTAACAGTCTAAATATTTCTTAATGTGTGCCATAAAAAATTGTTTTATCGCTATTTTTGATAATTTCTAAATATATTTTTACGTTTGATGTTGCGTAACATGCCCATGCCATACCGAGCGGAAGCTAACCTTATGTTTAAAGCTATTTTTTCATCTTGGATGCTATGCCATGGGCAACGCCGTGTGAGTACTGCTAGCAAAGTTATAATTTACTTTAGCAACTATATTAATTAATTAATTAATGTTAGTTATTTAAATTTATATTACAACTAGTATAAGGAGAAAAATAAATATTGATAAGAAAACTATTAAAAGTAATGTTTTGGGTCTACTTTTACAGTTTTTATTCACCTAGCTTAAGGCTATTTTCGATGGGTTTGTTTTGAATAGAATCTTTTAATTTCTTAATTTCAAACTATAGTTAGAGGACGAGAATGGTTGCTGAGCTAACATTTCCTCTTCATGTTCCCACATCACTTAAAAGTAAATAATTTGTCGTTGAAATATTCAGCTCACTTGGTCCTCCTTGCGTACTGTTTCATCAGTGTAGTCGTATTTCGAGCCTGGAACCTGTAGTCTCGATATAAAAACATTGCTACTAGATCACTACAATCCCTTCAGTAAAACATTCCATAATTTCCCTTTTTGCTCTTTCTTTACTTTCATGTTTTCAATATTCGTGATATTTTAGTTTATTTTACTACAATGAATGGCATTGCTGAGGGAAAATATTCATTTAATTAAAATAATAAATACTGATAAACTCAAAACGCCAGATTGTGCCTATGTTGAGGTTTTACTCCTATGTATGATAAAAAATATAAAGTCCATGAAGTCTAGTCGTTGAAATTTAATAACTGGCATTCACACACATCTGCGACAAGAAACTGCACTTTCTTTTCAAGGCGGGAACAGCTGGTGACTTTTTTTTTATTCTTGCTGGAGAAAAACAGGATTTATCGCTTTTCCTGAAAAATCTTTTACTTTTAGTAGTTAAGATGGGTTTTTTTGTTTACTTTCAACTAATTACCACAACCGCTACCTAAGCGTTCGCCATAGTTCATTCTCTCACAAATTCGACTTGTTAATTAAAACTAATAATAAAATGACCAAACCTATTTATATTTTAATTCCACCATACTCAATTGCAGCTCTGTTTTGATATTTTTAAGTACAAATAATTCGTTTTCTCAGAAGATAACACCGATTGATAAAAAAAGAGGTAAAGATCTGATCTGTCTGTCTCTATATCGCTTTCAAATACTTAACTTTACTAACAATAACATATAATCAAGAGATAAATTTTATATTGTCGAAATTCGGAGATATATCGGGATCACAATAACTTAAATAATGCACATAGTAATGCATTATTAAACGCTTAAAAATGAGTTTGGAAATAAGATTGGTATCATTGGAAAGAGAATTTTTAAGGGGGGGGGTGTAAAATAACATGCCTCCTATTCATCGAGAAAAAAAGGTTAAAAATTAAATTCAATTTTTATTGAAAAACTAGCTTTTAACCACGACTTCATATGCATGGAAAATCACACAGCTAACATAAAAACAATTTATTTACAGTGCGTACCTGAAATAAAGCAAAACCGCAAATCAAGTCATTATTTCTTTAAATCAAGTGTATTTTATTTATAGATCGAGATTGAAATACCTACAGCAGTATTATTCAAATATTTTTTAACTTTTAATTAAAATTAAAAGAGTTTTCAAGAATTACTACGCATCGCACATGCGGGAATTCTCTAAGCCAATTGGATTAGAAACGCAATAAAGATTAGAAATTTTTAATATCTTTTATTCTGTTTTTATTTTAATCCCTGAAGTACTTCAAAATGAGTCCGAAAATTATATCAATTAATGATCTTAATTTTAGATGCAGGAAAGACTAAGAAAATAAACAGAATCATTTGAAATAATCGGTGGAAAAAGATGTTAAGCCTAAATCAATTAACGTGGGAGGAAAACAAATTGAAGTCTTACTCGTTTGAAATATTGGAAAAATGAAGAGTTTTTAGAGAAGAAGTAAGAAAAGTGTTGTAAGAAAGTAAGTAAGAAAAGTGTTGCTTTTACTATTTTCTTCATAATTTTTCCTTTTTTTTTCTCTATAAAAACCTTCCTCGTGTCTTAACGAAAATATTTAAAAAATTAGCCAAATTGGTCGAGCCGTTCTCGAGTTTTGTGCTTAGTAATACATTTGGCAATTCATTTTTATTTATATAGATACAATACTATCGTTCAATAATTTTTTCTTAGCTTAGACACTAGCTACCTAAGGAGTAACAACGTTCCAAACTTGGGAACTCTAGATTTAACTGTTTGTTTTCGGAGCATTTTGAACCATTTTTACATTATGCATGCCGCATTATTTTTCAAAACATTCTTAACTTATAAACATTATTCTATTGGTAGCAAACTTAAATTGCATGAGATAATAGGCTTTCTCAGAATATCAGCAAAATAACTGTTTCGAATATGTTATTATGAAGAGATGGATTGAACTTCGGTTAAACTGCTAAAAATTCAAATTTAGAAATAAGAAAATTTTGGCTGTCTTTTGAAGTGGCTGAAAATGATAAGTGACATTCTTAAATTAAATATTTATATCATATTTATAATAAGAATAATATAGATGATTTATAATATTTTTATTACAATTTATTTATAATTATTTATAGTAAAAATAATTTTTAACTAACATTGACATTTTTATTAGAGTAGCTTCTTTAGGTTTATGATAGTTGTAAACTTCAAAAAAAAATATGTGTTTTTTGTTTTTACCACAATAAGGAAGTTCTATAAGATGATGCTTGTACAACATTAAAAAGTTTACTATTAATAGTGCTTTAATTGCTCTACGTTTGGAGAACGACGTTCACGCTTCCATTAAAATGCATTATTTGGAATACGTAGCTTCGTCCTTAATTTTTATTCTTTTAAATTACTCACAACTGTTAATAACTAATATTTAATGAAAGGTTGCCTGTGATCTGACACAGAGGCAGAGCGTCTTCCCCGTGATCCGGGTTCGAGTCCCGATCAGGGCATGGTTGCTCTTCTGTGTTCTATTTGTGAGGTGTGTGAATCTCCCCCCTCCTGTAAAAACGGGCTGTTCAAACTAATGCGATAAGTGTGTGGCTAAGTCTTACTCTTGGCCCAAGTTGGCACTATTTTTAATAAAAAGAGGCGCTCATTCGGCTTAAAATCTTTGACTGCCATCAGAGGGGCTTGTCCATGACAAGTGCCATTAGTAACAACATCAACATATAAGGATAAAAGACGTATATTAATTTTATTAAATTATGTCGTTTTAAAATGGATTTTTTAGCTATCAATGTTAAGAATATATATTTTAATGAAAACACATTTAAGTCTAAGGTAAATGGACATTTACTTGATTTTTACAGACAAATTTCTGAAAACCCCATCATTAAATTAATATGAACTGTTGTACACATTAAATAAAAATGTATGTCTGATATTCAATCCTAGAACGAAACGTAAAAAAATAAGCAATCTTAGTAAAATGAATGTGAGGATAAAATATCGGCATGAAATCATATCCTGTCCTTTATTGCTGTCTTAAAACTTTTATTTTCAATAATTTTATGACAAGAGAAATTTACAACATTTATTCAGATAAAATTTGAATTTCAAATACAATAAACATCGATATTCTGACCATTTACAAGCATGAACTATGGGCATAAATCTCACTTAATGTTTAATTTGATCCAATATGTTTGCAACTGAAAGACATGCAATCGACACTTTCTATGTTTTGTTTTGTTTTTTCTTGAGAGAATGTCTGGCTTGAAAGAAATTGTATTTGTATATAAATATCCTTGTTTTTATTGGCGTCGTTTTTCATATAAATCTATTCTTTTTAATAGATTTATTTTTAGGCATTTGCATTCTCAGAATCACGATAGAAGGAAACATCTCAAATATTTTATTTTGAACTAACACTTTAAAAAGTATTTTTAGCTATATTTTTAAGAACTTTCTCTCTGAAATTCATTTTAAAGTATATTATTAATTATATGAATTTCAGTTGAAAATTCGTTATTTGAATAGGGAAAAAAACATACAATACGTTTTGTTATTCATTGATTAGACGCTAAAAAAATTCTGATTCAACATTTCAAGAATATTCAAGACTCGTGGAGAATTTAGGTGTTTTTAAAATCCTAGGCAGTGATCATTATTTGGTTTCTCTTTTAATAAACTGTTGCATTTAATTACGGATATATTTTTCACACGCTAATGATTTATTTTATTTGAAACTTTTTTTTTTATCAACTTTGTGGGAAAATAGGGGCTTTCCTTTATTTTTTTTTATTACTTCATGCTAGTCAACATCTATAACTGTATACGATATGTTTGGTGTTTATAAGCATTTAAATAAAAAAAGAAGGCAATAAAACATACGACCAGACCAATCAAAATTCATAAAGTGTTAATATTATTTTAATATTTTATAATTGATTGAATTTGTTGTTGTTGCTACTAATGGCACTTGTCATGGACTTCAGCGATTTTAAGCCGAATGAGCGTCTCTTGTTTGGGTCATCTAGGGCCAAGAATACGAATTAGCTACACACTCATCACATTCGCTTGCACAGCTCCTTTTTACAGAGTGGCACATTCACACACCTCACAGATAGTAGACGCGCTACCTCTGTACCAGGACACCGGCGAATGCATTTGTATATTTCACTGGTTTATTTTTGAATATATTTACAAAATTATTAGCATTTTACAAAGTGGCAATACCTAATAATGTAATATTTTACATTCAATAACTATTTTTAACACATTTATACCCTATTAAAATAAAGTGGATTTAATTTCTGTAATATATAATTCTTCATAAACGGCTTTTGTATTGGATGTATTTAAAAATATTTGATTGAGATACTAAAGAATTCCATGCTATGCATTCCCGAATTCGATTAATTTTTAAAGTGATTAATATTTTAGATAAGGTAGTTGGTTTTCAAAGGTGACTAAATGTAGATATTATTAAAATTCCCCTACAATTGTATATTTTAATAAAAAATACCATCATCAATCCTTCTTTATTGTTGATTACTAATAATGCTTCTAACAATGATTAATAATGTTTTGTTCTTAACTATATTTTAAATACTTAACAATGCTGCAGATTCTTAACAGTGTCAACTATTGTTCGTGATTCAACAGAGGAAATTTATTCCCTTTCCCTTTTTATTACATCATTTCTTGTTTTGCAACTCATATTTGTGCGTTTTCTAAGCAATGCTTACGATGTTTTTGGATAATGTTGATGTGGTTATGGCCATAGTTGCAATTTTTGCGATTATTTGGGAAATATTGGAGCATTTCAATTTCCCTGGGTTCATTCACTCATTTTATCACGGCGATCTTGAGTTAGTGCCCATGGATGCAGGATCAGATCCACTGCTGCCACAAATGACATCTATCCCCGTGGTGCACTCCTACACGGTCTACAAGCTATGTCTGGCCCTGGATCTCCCGGCACAACTGGTTCCTTCAGGAGTCCGGGAGGATCACATCCCTGTAGTTGAATCTTATATGGTTTATCAAATGTGTCTGACTCTGGAGTTGCGGGCTGAGTACAGGCCACGTAAAGATCCTGTTTAAAATCTCGTCTGTCGCAAAATGCAGCAGTGGAGGGAGGGTTGGCGGGCGGGGAACGAGAGTAGTCCACCTCCTCGTGGTGTTCCCTGGGCAACGTTGCAGCTCTGTTAACTGCAACGGCTAAGAGGCTACTCAGAAACACGAAGGAAAGAGGCTTTCCTATATAACATTCAAAAATTGTGTGTTAGTTGGTATCAAATAAAAAGATCATAAATCATGTCTAAATTTGTAAATCACTTTATGCAAATTTTAATTGATTTTGTCCAACTGCCGAAAAAAAAACCAGAGATCGATTTTTTTTTCTTTTTATGAAAATATAGAGAAATTTTCATACATACGAAACAAAATACTAATGATATAATTTTTCGTCATAAAGAATTTATTCACTATCAATGGCTGCATAAAACTTTTTTTTTTTCATAATTCTATGATAGTTTGTCATACTTAAAATGTTTTCATTGCAAATCAATATTTTTTCATTTTTTAAAATATATATATATAATATAATACTCATTAAAATTCAATGACTACCAAATTTGTAACTCTTTTTCAAATAACAAGACCTTTTATTTAGTATTATTAGTTATTTGTTTATTTACGTTTTTATTTTCAACTTCTCCTTCTCAACTAATTACTTTTATAGTAGCGATAAGATAGACATCTTTTAATTTACTCTCAACTTTTTTGTTACGGTGCTAGTCCAGTATTTCACGGACATTATTAATATCAACTTCCGAAGCGAAGAAAGGTCAAAACTTGTGATTTCTTTCATATTAGAAGCAAATTAAAAATTCATGGCTCATTTTGTACGAAGAAAAAAATATCCTCTTTATTTTCATTTTTTTTCTCGAATTTTTGGATTTTAATCATATTCTAAAACGATAAATACATTTGGAGTGAAAAAGAAATTCTAAAGTTAAAATTAAAAGTCTAAGAAAATTCTAATGATACAAATTCGTATAACGTAATTCGAGATATTACTAAACCAAAAAGAACTTAGCTAATTATTTCTTTATGAAATTTTTCGGAGAATTTTTTTATTGATTCATTACTTGCTTTGAATTCGAAATGGCAGTCTTTTAGTGTAGACAAAAGCACTACTCATAAAAACACTGCAAAGTTTCTGTATTTTATTATTCAAACTATCAGAAAAGAAGCAGCTACATAGATATTAAGAACATAACGAAAAGAAGGATCTTTTATTAAGCCAAAATTATTAAAATCAGAATTAGATTGAAAAAAATAAGTGGAAGCAAACCTACTGTATTCTTATATACCACTTCTTTTACCGCAAAATCAAGAATCAAATTTATTCACTTAGATTGCTGAAGATTGCATTTAAGAAGATTGCAAGAATTTAAAATTGCACATGCGATTTGAATTTAAATGGAAATTGTAACACAGAAGGAAATAATGGATGTGTATGAAATCCTGGAGACAAAGAAACCAATGTTTACTGCATTTTGTGCTTATAAAAAATAATTCATTTATACTAAAATAAAATATTTATAGAACACAGCTGTTTTCGCTGCGATCACCTTTTCTGATTCAGTCTGATAATGAACCCACGGCCGCACAAAATGAATATTTTTACCATGTCAGACCATGATGTTGTTTTTGGAATGAGGTTTATGGTGTCAACAAAAATCCGTAGGTAAAAAATAAAAATTTCATTATCTGCACGAGCATCTCAAAATATCAGCTTTTAATAACAAGTCACCATCGTATTTACAAAAGCTTTAATTTAAAAAAGAAGTTAATAACAACAGCAAATAAAAACTAAAAAAAATGTCATTTTAAGCACATGTTTACATGAAATGAAATAAATAGGAAATGGGATATTTTTTTAAACAATCAATGCGAGACAAAGTTTTTTTATGATCGTTTGCGATACTAAAGGGACTATCTCAATGAAACAATTAAAATGAATAAAAATATAATTTTAACTCGCACGAGCACGTGGTGCTTGGCCGTTCAAGAAATGATGTTCTGACATGATAGATTGAAATATGAATAGCAGATTTCATTTTAATCTTTTTATTTTTGTTATTATAGCAAACAGGTAGAAATCCTTATGAACTTAAATTATATCAACAATGTTTTCCACTAAAAAAATTCACCGCCCATATATTGTAAAAATTGATTAAATTCATGTTTTGAATTGATTATTGTATTGAAAAATACTTTCCTGTGTATTATACATTCTTCAAAAATAACCATACAATCACTGTATTTATTGAAATGATGCATGAGGTAATTTACTGTAAGAAAGAGATATTCCGAGATTTAAAAAAAATTGCTGATGAGGAGACAGCTGGAACATGTTATTGAGAAGAGCATCATTTATTGATCAATCAATGAGGAACTTCCCTACTTCTATACTTAGCTCGGTTGAATGAAAGCCATTTATTGGAATAAAATATTATCACGATTATATCTGGCGAAAAATCATTGCACATTTTTTCACGTGTATTTATTTAAAATCTGGTCTGAATCGTTATGACTTGCTTATAAAATTGATATTCATATCCTCCAAAACTTATAAAAATTCATATTTTAGGTACTCACTAGACCGTTCCACTTTGACGCCAAATTTGAAGCCGTCACCAATTAGTTGCTAAACCACTAATTATGGCAATCAGGCAATGGTGTAATCCGTGGACCTTTATCGTCAAATTTAAATCCGTCGCTAATGAGTTACTAAACCGTTGGCGAAGACGGTCTAATACGTAAGTACTATTTTTTATAATTTTAAGACTGAAAAAAATATCTTTTTAATTACACAAATTTAATATCTGCACAAATTTTTATTCAGCTGAAATAATATTTTTAATTCAATTTTATGTACTATTTGAAGCAATGTTATTTAAATGATTTGACGGAATTCAAACTCTCCATTAGAACATTTAAGCACATGGCTAGCCAATCATTCAATCTGTAGTTTCAATTTTCCAACCCGCTTTTATTTTGTAATATTATACATTTTGTAATTTGCAGCAAATTGTTTTAATAAAATTCATGTATTCATGTAAAATTCAGTCCTATCAAATTATAGGTGAAATAATTTTTTAAATAAAAGTATCCCATATAAATAATTAACTGCCTAAAAACATGTTGTTGTTTTCATAATTATCATTTATTATCATGTGAGTTGATGATGATTGTTGATGATGTTGTTTTGGTTAGGAGAATTTGGTGTCTCCAAAATTTATGGGCAAAAAATATTTTACCTGCTTTTATTACTGCATTATTATATATATATATACTGCATTTTAGAACTGCTGCGGTGTATTAGTGAATAGCGCTAGGCCCGAACTCCCAATCTTATGGTTAGTAGCCGAGTAACATACCGATCGAGCAAAAGAGACCCTTCAGCTCGAGATATGGGTTATATAGCTTTCAACACATACTCTTCCACCAGTGAGTCGGTGGCTAGACAAGCGATACAAATATGAGGTTTTGGTGATGATGTTAACTGTCGTATTAAATGCGCTTTCTCGGTCTTGTTGTTGCCGATAGAGGGCGCCACGACAGTTGAACAAATTTGCATAAGAAGGTTGCTTGTGCAAGGTCGCCGGGTTCACCATTGTGGCATATTAGCGGATAGAACTAGGCCATCCCAATCTTATGGTTAGTAGCAGAGTAATATACCGATCGAGCAAAAAGGACCCTTCAACTCGAGAGATGTTATCTGGCTTATATAGGTTTCAGCACGCTGCTTTATTATTATGTATGTTTCTTTGAAGGCAGATGCGTTTTTAAAAGGCTGAAGAAGAACTATGGCATCATAGCTGTTATTTCCTCTCAAAATCGGTCAAGCTCCAAAACTTTGTTTGCCAGCTAGAAAAATTGAAAATGAAAGCTTAAAAAAATATCATTATATATATAAAGAGAGAGGGGGGAGGGGCCTGAAGAGAAGTCTCGTGATTGTTTCAAACCTGTTTAAATTGGTTAAAGACTTAAATTGATTAAGACAAATAATGACTTAAAAATAATAATGTTCTCAGGTAATAACTTGAAAATGGTAGATTTCATTGTTTTATCTATCTCATTTCAGATAAATCCCTTATATTAGACTTCATCTCAATTATCCTGTAAAATGATCAGGTATTAAAACCGCGTCATTTTAAATGTCTTACCTCTGTTTATTTTGTATAAGAATCTCTAGAATGGAAACCAGTTCTATTACGTAATTGCGCTATTAGAAACGTAACTGTCGAGTTTATCCATCTTCTAATTTTCGCGACATATGTCTTCATCTTTTTTTTCCATCTTTTAAACTGCACAAATATTAACTAGATTCTTTTTATTTACTTTCAGCAATATAAAAAAAATCCTGCGTTTAAATACTTGATAAAACAAGGGAAACAGTTTTGATTTCAGAGCAAAAATATAATCTATTTGTAAATTAAACAAAAATAAAATATTTTTGAAAAATTTCCAAAATCGAGAAAAGAGTTTCAAGACTATTAAATTGGGTTCGTTAATAAAAAGCATTATTTTTTTATTTTAAAAGGACACAAAATTTATTTTTATGTAATTATATTTTCGTAAGTTATTGAGAGAAAATGGCAACATTCAGCTAAGCTTTTAATTAATTAGGAATTCAAAAGAGTTACCCTGATGTATAATTTTTCAATGTATATATGTGTGTCAAATTTAATAGATGTAGATCATATTATCAGGCCTACAGAGGGCAACATATATTTTAACATTCATCTTTATTATTCGTAAAAATAATAATACTAAATTATAGAAATAGAATACAATTACAGCCATAATATCCTATAATCTGAAAATTAATATTTTAAATCAAATAATGTACAAATATTTAGTAATTATTGATATTTATTACGTATATGTTTCAGTATAAGATATAACTTTTATGATATACGGAATTATAGGATATATATTTATGAACAAATTTTCCATGAACAATTATAAACTCATGTGAATCCAAATGTAGTCCTTTGAATATTTTAGTTAATTCACTTTGAATTATATAACTAACATTATAGAATAAATAAAACTATTTTTTAATATATATAATATTACATATAAAAGATTATTTTTTAAAAAATTTGAGACGCAGATATCTTTTACTGATTCAGACATTCCAAAATATTGCCACATTTTAAATTAAAAATAGAGATTTTGAAAGGTGATATATTGGTTAATAAACTTCCAAAAACAAGAAGAGGAAACTAAAATTATTTAAATAAATTATATTTTACAGTTTTCAGTAAAACTCTGATTTAAAAAATAGTATCTCTGAATGAACTGTAATTGAAGCAGGCATCAATAAGAGATAATATGAAAAATAAAATAAAATAAAATCCACAGTTGCCGAATGTGGTCTTATAAAAAAAAAGTTCGTGTTTCCAAATAAATTTCCCTTTTCCTTAGTGAATCAATGCCTTAAAATATAGATATCATGATATTTTAGCAAAACCTTTTTTAAATACATGTATTCCTTATCAAACGAACCAATATAAATATCAACCACTGAATGCGATAAATTGAGAAAAGAATTAAGAAAATACATTCCTTTTCTTTTCTTATTCTATTATTGGAAAAGGCTTTGGAAAGAAATAAAAGGAATGGTGAGCGAAAATAAATTCCTCAAGAACTAGAATTGCCAAATTAAAGATTGAAAGAATGGGAAGAGAAATCGTTTTCTCTTGGAAAAAGAATCAATAACACTTCTATTGATTTGTTTCTGCTATGTATTGCAAGTAGTACACAACTATCGATAAAAATCCAAATAAAAAGAGTTCCATATCTCTTGAACATTCTTTTTTTTCTCCATTTTATATAAGGTGCCGAAGGAAACGAATCAACTCATTTCTAAATCGTTTTCTTTAAGTTGTAACATCTTATAGCCTCAAGTTATTTATTCTTTAAAGGCTCATAAAAGCAATGGTTCAAATCAAAGGATTTCTTTTCTGCAAGACGCAATTCATATGTAAATTGATATTTTTCAGAATAATCAATCCTTATGAGATGTATTATGAGTTCGATATAGGTAATGCAAAACATTTCTTTAATATAAAATCTTTTATTCGCGTAACTGAAGAATCTATATTTTCTCTGGTGTAATTCCTTTTTTTATTGTTTTTTTATAAAAGAAAGTAAGTTTCCATTTTGATTTTTTTTTCTTTATGAGTGTCTCTGTAATGACATTATTGATATTTGCAATGATGTTTAAAACAAACACAGAGACAAAATATTTTTATTACTGTTTTTTTCCTCGAAAAGATGGCACTAATGTTTTTTTTTTTTTTTTTTTTTTTTTTTTTTTTTTTTTGCAAATGAATATGAATAACATTCAAGCTTCGATAAATGCATTCTCATTTTATATTACAAATAAAATAATAAGAAACATTTCTCTTTAAGATCCAGTAATTTTAAGATGCATAACACTTACGTATAATGCAGTCGAAAAAGTAAAGCCTGAAGTTGTTTATTTGAAAACAGGAAATAAAGAAAGGAACTGATTTAAATAAAGTCATAATGCTACTTCCTTAAACACATAAGAATTGGAGAAATAAGGTATTGAATAAAAAATATATAATAAGTGCAAATTAGAGGAAGAATGTGTTTTTGAAGCGCATTTGAATTCAATGTACTTTATACATGATTTCTTGGAGAAATTGAAAGGTTAGATCACATAATAGTTGTCCCACTTTCTCTGTTATCTAAAAGAATTTAATTTTTTTTCTATAAAATATTTTTGTTGATAGTAAAAATGCTGTTATTAATATTAAAAAAATAATAGCAATTAAAAATTATTGGCTTAATGGTGTTATTGCCATTCAGTAGCTTTTGTTGACGTATTCAATTTTCTGTTTAGATATTTAAAAGGGGATATTTTTCATCCCCTTTATGTATTCACATTTGCTATAGTTTATTTACAATTTCTATTCTTTTTCTTTCATGCATCCTATCATTTTTTGTTGATAATTATAATGTTGTTATCAATATTAAAAAAATAATAGCAATTAAAAATTATTGCCTTGATGGTGTCATGGTCGTAAATTAGTTTTTGTTGACCCATTCAATTTTCTGTGACCATACTGTTTAGATATTTAAAAGGGGATATTTTTCATCCCATTTATGTATTCACATTTGCTGTAGTTTCTTTACAATTTCTATCCTTTTTCTTTAATGCATCGGATTATCTTTGATGATATCGTTAGTATTATACATTTTTCTGAAGAAACTTTTTTTTTCAATTTTGAGAAAGAATTGTTGTTCAATTTTAATGCAAATGCCTATCAATGGGTCCTTCTTACGCAATATACCTGGTATTTCGAAATTTGTCTAACGAAGGAATTTTGTTAGGTTTCTGTCTGTTCGTTTGGCTTTCCATCGGTAGATTTCCATACAAGATATGCATATATGTGGTCACAGCAGGGATCGCCAAGTAAAGAGGTTTCCTTTTACTATTAGAGAATATAGGTTTGTGACTTTAAAAAGTATGTTGCTGAGGGTGTATTCGGATATTATAAAATATTCTTTTGTAGGTCAACATTATATTAATTATTATAATTGAATATTTAACATTTTTGCTCCAGGAGAGAGAGATCAGATCTTTCTCTAAGGAATTTAGAGAGCCTATTTAAATATCTTCTTGAAATTTCAACACTTGGATTAGATCTAATTTAGATCAGATCCTAGGGAAGGTTATCCATTATTCTTACTCCCCTACCTAATGAAAAGATATTTAATCGCAATGGATTTAGCGTGCATCAGACCTGCTTACACGACGATTCCTCGATAAAATTAGTCTCGAAAAAAGAATCATCTATTCCCGAACTAGAGATTTTACTACCAAGCAATCATGTCCTTAAAATAAAGTTTCAAAATTTTCTAGTTATATGAAAAAATCGTGGGGAAAAAAACCATCGTCGTTTTTATTATCTTGTCAGAGTATGATGTTGTTTTGGGAATGAGGCTTATGGTGTCAACAAAAATCCGTAGGCGAAAAATAAAAATAAAAATTATTACCTGTACAGGTATCTCAAAAAAAATCAGCTTTTAATAACGTGTTGCCATTGCATTTACAAAACCTCTGATTACAAATAAATAAGTGAATGACTACAGCAAATAAAACCTAGAAAAATTTCATTTTGAGCACTTAAATTACATGAAATAAAATAAATAGGAAATGTGATATTTTTTAAACAATTATTGCGAGACAGTATTTTTGGATCGTTTGTACTAAAGTGACTCATTCGATGAAACAATTGAAATGAATAAAAATGTTATTTAACTTGCACGAGCACGTGGTATTTAGACGTTCAAGAAATTATGTTCTGACATGATACATTGAAATATGCCAGCTTTCTGGCACAGAGGTAGCGTGTCCCCCCCCCCCTCGTGTTCTGGGAGTTCAGGGTTAGAATCCCGGTTTAGGCATGGTTGTTCTTCTGGGTTCTATCTGTGAGATGTGTGGCTGTGCCCCCCTGTAAAAAGGGGCTGTGCAAGCAAATGTGTGGTGAGTGTATAGCTAAGTCGTACCGTATACCGTAGTTGGCGCTACTTCAAAAAACAAGAGACGCTCCTTTCGGCTTAAATCTGCTGCTGTGTCAGCGGGGGGCTTGTCCATAGGCAAGTGCCATAAGTAACAACAACATTGATATATGCATAGCAGATTTCATATTAATCTTTTGTTGTTGTAGTTTCGTTTATTTGTTTTTTAGACTATGTATATGTTTGTGTGCCACATTAATTAAAAAGTTTGTATTCATATATCACCTATAAAAATAAGAAATATTTTGTTATTGTAATAAAAAAAGATTTCACTCCGGCTTAAGTTTTTATTTCGGAAGTTATTTGAAATAGTTAATCATTTCAAATTCTTTCAACGAACAGTTTCCAGAGATATGTCATCGCTATTTCTCTTGCATTTGATCTTAATCGAAATTTCAAAAAATTTCTTGGAAAGAAATTTCTTTCATTTTCTATAATAGAGGCTAAATATGTCTTTAAAAAATAGGAAAAGTTTTCCATATCCTATTTTCAGATGTGTAAACCTTTCGTTTTGAGTATATATCAGAAGGCTTTAATTTCCTCAAAATAGGAATATAATAAAAGATGTAAGAGGAAGTATATATTTCCTATTAAGAATAAATAGAAATATCAGATGAATTTTTGATTAAAGTTAATAATGCGATTCGAAAAGAAAATGAATATCAGCATAGAAAAAGAAGCGATGAGTAAAAAATATCAAAGAGAGAAATACGGAAAAGAACTCATCTTGAGTATCACTCACTGTATATGACTGTAAGAGTAAAATCACTCAAATGTAATTACAAAATTTTCGAAATGAGCAGTAAGCAAGGTTAATAAAATGAGCAGGAAGCCAAGTTTTTGAAATGAGCAATAAACCAAAATTTTGAAATGAGCAGTAAACCAAATTTTGGAAATGAACTGTAAACATAAACTTTTTTAGGAGCAATAAACCAAATTTTTAAAAGGAGAAATAAGTTACTTTTTTCAGAAGCCCACATAGACATACAAAAAAAGTTTTCTTGTTCTTGTTAATCTGCTAATTTCTCAAATGTTTCGCAAATCATAACTTCTAATAACTATTCAACAACCAGCATTGGTCAACCTTGTAAGGAAGTCGCCACCTTGTCTCCTGCTGGAAGAGACACATGATCGAACAATGATACTCCCATCCAGCGGTGAGGCTGTTCAGCCTTTGTTACCCATTGTGTTCTCCCGTTCTTAGAATTTGAGAAGGACAGATAAGGGACCTCACATGTTTTCGGCTCATTAAAGCAGTGAACCGGGTCGAAATACCAGACGGGACTAATTCGTCTGTGGACCACCCCACTGGGCCCGATAATGAACAGATGCGGTTTACGACCATTGAAGAAATTAGTGTTTCCTGGAACCCATTAAAGAAAGAATCCAGGTGCAATCTAAAGGGTGGATGTCTCAGAAATCTTCCCACGATGGTGGCGCGAGTGGAAGTAGAATGATTGGACAATCAGCATCTCCAGCGAGCCAATATCAGCCTGAGAGGTGGAGCTTCGCGACCGTTAAAAAGGGGTTCAAGAAGCCGATCGGGAGAGAAAGGAAGAAAGAGAGAAAGAGAGAGGAGGAGAAGGAAAGAGAAGGAAGCTGATCTGGGACAAGCTGATCTGGAGGACGAGACGAGCTGTGAGGAGTGCTGATGTGAAGAGATACCAGGTGATCTCAAGTTTGTTACAAGATCTACCGGAAGAAATCCGTAGATCTCTGGAGCTACAGGCAGTAGCTGAATACGCAGACAGTTTGTGAGTTCCCGGCCTAGTTGACGAACAGACAATCCTTTGTAA
>JAOUZG010000635.1:7579659-7601869 GCA_026289955.1 Argiope argentata | reverse complement strand
CTAATTCGAATGAAAGACAAATCGATAATCTATATCTGAAGATAAAATTATGCACAAAACTTTGTTACATTTTTAATTCTAATTTTAAAATATGAATCCAATTTCGCCAAATGTATCACATGCATTATTAAATTCCGTTTTTTTAAACGAGTTTAGACATACTTACCGATCGAATGAAATAACTCTTAGAATATTTTCAAAAACTTCAAAATCATGTTAATGAAAATGGGAATTCGCACACACAAGTCATTCTTTTAAAAAATGCTTGTTCATTTTTATTGTTAAAACAAATTTTCTATTAAAATAATAAATTTAATAAAAACAGTTATTAAAATATACTTTTATTATAATTATTACATAAATAAATGTTAATAATTTTTTGAACACTTAATTTATAATTAATTGCTATAAATATTCCAGAACCTTGAAATTTGAATGAAGATTCTTATAAGAAAAAGAATCTTATAGAATTTTTTTCAAAAATTTATTACCAAGCAGAGACATTTGTATAAAATTAAAATATTAAAATTTAAAATATACAATAATACCAGTAACAATTAAGTTTTGAAAATATTAAAATAACACACGGTCATCGACCATACATTTTACGATTTCAGAACCGTAACACAAAAAGAAGCGGCTGAAAAATTAATCTATTTTAGAATTTAACTTTTGCAAGTATCAACTGAATCAAGCTAAATAAAAATGTGAAATGGCAACTTTTTAAGTTCATATTTTAATAATTATTTTTAAATTATTCCATATTCACAGAAAAAAGAGTGGAGTTTATACGTGTGATCTCTTTCTTCTTGTGTAGTATCGACAGGATTTGTTGTGGCTGACTGTGAACTTTAGCAGTGTCCATCCTTATATTGACCGAATCTGTCAAACTGATATTCTCTTCGAGATAATTAGCCCCAAAGCGATCAAATACTGACCACCTCCTCCTCTACAAACGACGTGATAGATCCTGAAATTCTGAAAAGTAGTGAATCAAAAAATTAAAAACCCTTTATTGACTACCTAAATGATTTTGTGTAAGCCATTAAGTAATTTTATAGTGGCAACTTCATCAGACATTATTAAAGGGTTGATCAATTTTCATTTTCCTCGAATATTTATCTTTACTTAATGTTCAGGTTTCTAAGACTATAACCCTAAAAGTTGCCGCCAGAGGGTGACACCCGAAACTGGAGACTGCTTAAAGGAACTGCTTTAAAAAATAGCTTTATTCATTAATTATTCTAGTTTATTTTAAGTCTTAATTTATTCGGTAATTCCTTATTTATTTTTCTGGTAAATCTTCATGTTCATTTAGAGAAAATATCATTAATTTTATTCTTTAAGATTCTAGATATTCTGCAGTTGTTTGCTGCGCACTAGTTGTTGTGGTGATATTCGAGAGGCTGTTTGAAGTCGTTACTTTGACATTTTGGGATAAAGTCGGTTTTTGTGGTTTTTTGTGGAATCGCGATTCTTGTGTGTGTTTCTTGTATCTTTTTCTAATGTTTGTAGCACCAATGGATACTTCGTGTTGTGTTTGGCGGTCACCCAATTCATTGGAAAAGACAGTGAGTCATTTCAATTAACTTCTGATACTGTATTATGTTAGAAATGACATTAAGTATGTTAGTGAACCAGCATTTTAAAAACTATACAGTCCGCTGCTTATAACTCATTCTATTCAAATCATTCTACACTTCAGACGGAACGATTTGGTGAAAGAAGTTCAGAACAGTTTCGACCGATTGCTTTGCCATAAAAATTTACAACGCCATTTGCAATAGAATCTAAAATTAGCAACTGCCTGCACAAAGGAAATCATTTTCAGGAAGCTAGATAAGCAACGCCTCCATTTTTCACTTAGTCCATTTAATAAAAAGAAATTACCTATAAACTTTTACACACTAAGCGTACCAGCTGTTGCCGGAAATTGAGTCTAGCGATCTCTCACTCGCTTTCGTGGTTGTTACTCGATTTGGCTCAAAGGAAACTTGGAGCTCAAAATGATAATTTGTTGTTCAAATATCTTCAGCCCTTAAATCATAAACTATCATCAACTTTTAATCTTTCCATTATAAAATTACAATATAAGTATACATCTACGTGATTACTAAAAGAAAGTATTTGTTTCTAATTAGTCGCCTTCCTTAGTTAAACCTCAAGGAAAGTAGATTGTGTTAAATATCAAATTTCTTATGTATTATTTGAAACCCATGAACCCTCACAAAAATGTTTTAAAGAATGAAATCGATATAGATTTAAATACGTAATATTTTAGGTCTTTTCTATTTACTAACCGCCTTTGGCAACTCTCTTGTTCGTCCAAACTTTTTTCTATTAAATATTTTTTTAAATTTTAACTTATTATTTGATAAAACAGAAAAAAGTAAATTTAGTTGAATAAGTCAAAGTCAAGCAGGCAACTTGCAAAGTGTAATACAATAAAATAAAGGAAATGAAAATCTTACTTCTGAATTAATATCCAAAGAAAGTATTTTCTTTTTTAATCTAAAATTTTAGCATTGGTAAAAGTGCGTATACAATGTTTTGATGCATGAGTTTAGATTTAATTAATTGATACTAATTTTATATTACATATTAAAATTTTATTAAAAGTAAAAATAATGCTGTACAGAAATGAAACTGACATCATTAAAACAGTAATTTAAAGTTTCAGAAAATTCATTTTTTAATAATAATTCTAATAGATATGGTCATCTATTTCCGTTATTAAATCATAGCGATTACCCCCACCAGGCAATAGTTAAGTTTATTTTCAATCATTTATGTCCAATTGAACATGTTTGAGGCCCATTTCTTTTGAATCTCATTTCCTTTGAATGAATCAAGATTTTGATAAGCTCCCTCCAGAGCATATAAACGATCATTTCAGTGATACCACAAGACACCACCGAGTCAAAAAAGATTCAATTTTAAAGAATTCTTCAAATGATTTTTGAAAACTTCAAAGTTGAAATGTTTAAAAGGGTAACTGAATTATTGAAAGTTGTATACCGTATTTAATAGGCATTTTTAACTAGACGAACAATCTATAAAATATTTTATATATTGAAAGATTTTACAAAACTTAATTGGAAAATTTGTCACGATATCTTGATTTCATTTTATTTAAAGAAAACAAGTGATATAAAAAAGAATTTAAATCAATTCTTACTTAGGTGAACATTTTTTTTATTCTAGTTACTTTTTATTAAATAATTACAATTAATATAAATAAATGATCAAAAAATTTTACCTGCCAAAACAAAATCAAGTTCGTATCCATTGGAAATAAATCAGAACAGACCCAGAACACACTCAGTTGGCGTTGATTCAACGCCAATTGACGCAACGGAAATGCGTGACTTTTCTACGCCAGTTGGGGTAACGCAATACAGAGAAGAAATTTTTAATTTTCTTTATTCTGTATTATTTAAATTCAAAAGTACTTCAAAATGAATCCGAAAAATGAATATTAATTTTAAATGCATGAAACATTAAGAAAAGAAACAGAATCGTTTGAAATAATCGGCTGGAAAAGTGTTAAGGACCTCATTAGCGTGGTTGAAAAACGAAATGAATTCTTTATTTATTTGGAGATGGGGAAATGCAGTTTTTTGTCGAGAAAGTTAGTTTTTAATTAATTAAAAAAACTAATAAATTAATATTTGAAAAACTGTATTATTATCAAATGTTATCCACAACAAGTTTAAAAAAAGTAACTTCAGTAGATGAATAAAATATTATATTAACGGTTGAAAAATTGAAATAAATTATAAAAATCATTTTCTTGAATATTTTAGAAAAATTCTCTTACGCTCTCTTATTTTAGAAAATAATTTGCGGGGTAAATTTTTAAATTCTTAACCTTTTCTTAATTTCTTTGAGTTACTTTCATCAACAGCAAGAAAATTTAGAAATTTTTCAGGATTAATTAATTTTTAATCTCTTTACTCACGAAAATAAAAAAAGAGGATTATTTCAAGGAAAATTAAATATTTTAAGTTGAAGAAATGTTTCAAACTTTTTCTTTCGTTTTCCTTTTTTGTTTCTTATGGGAATTATTCATAAAAGTGCCAAAACTATATTATCAGAAATTCATTTTATTTTTTTAAAAAAAATGTCAAAAGTATGTCCGCAATAGCACAAATTAAATTATAGAATAGTTTCATAGATTGGAAGAATTTTAATTAAAAAAAATATATATTTCATTTACAGACTACTACAGATGGATCATTGTGATTTATGAAACAAGAAATAAGTATTTTTTTATTCTTAGAGAAATTAAATATTTTTTTATATAAACTATGTGCATATAATCCGTTTATTCAAAGTGAAAGAAAATCCGAATGCATTATTCAACAATTTTATCATACTTTTGCTGCTTGCCTTATTTTTTGTTTCTGACAAATATTAATCCTAAATGGTTTTTTTTTTGTTTAGTTATAATATTTTATTTTGAAACATTGCAAGATTTTTTTCTTTTTTAGATGGACTTTCCACTTTTGGACCGCAATCGGATGATGCAAACATCTGAGCGAATAGAATTTCCATTTAACACCTTTCGTAAATCATTTGACACCATCTCAAAATTTCCTTTCAACATCATTGATAAAACATTTCTTTTGATTATTGGTAATTAAATGAATAAATAAGTCTAATTTACTGACTGTTTATGCATGATACGCTATAGAGTGATACACGACCCCCTTAGTACTTATAATCAAAGAAGAAGAAAACAGACCTGGCATAACATTATGATGAAACAAAATAAATTGTGCCAAAAACTGGGAACTAAAATGTAGATAATCAACAATAAAATATATTAAAAATAAAAACTGCTTGAAATTTAAAAAATATCTTAAAATTATTATGTAAAAAATAATTAATTCATCTCAAAAACGATAACATTCGATTCCAAAAACACAATAATCTGCAATTTCTGGAAAATAGATCTTGTCTGAATATATTATGTCTATAATCTACATCAGTAGTCTGCTTGCACAATTGTACACCCTTTGTTATATATGTTCCTTATCAGTTAGAAGGATTTATTGGCATATTAAAAAGTTACTATGGCCCTTTAAAGGAAGTGAAACCTAGGTTGAAAGATTTTTGTGTTATTCTGTCATAACTTCTGATCAATCTTGGGGAAAAAATTTTGACACCATCTTAGAATTTAAGAAATTGGTTTTTAGTGATATAAACCATTTCAAAAGGGATATATATATATAATAATTTTTCATTTCCTTTATGAAATATAAAAAAAGTACTGGTTATTATCAGAAATATTTCAAAATTTTATCATATCTCTCCATTTCAAACTTTTCCCCATTCAAAAAACTTTTTTTTTTTGCATTAAATTTATCTGTTTAAATGTGGAAACTATAACTTAAATACACTTTGAGTTACATGGTCGAAATTTGTACGTTCCACTCAAATTTTAAGAGCAATCCATTCAAAAAAGAATTATTGATTCGGCTGCTCAAATACTAATGAACTCAATAATTTCAAGATATAAGAGTTAGATTTTCAAAAATGGTGGATAGGTTTAGCATTTAAAATATAGATTCTTATCAAATTTTCATCCAGATCTGTCCAAGGGCTCATCATCTCTCATGTATGTAAATATAATGACTTGAGTGAATGAGATTCGGAATATGATTACCTGACTACAGCATTCCATATCAAATTTCAATATCCATATCAGTATTTCTAAATAATATAAATGTAAAAAATAAAATCTGATCAAGACAAAAATATTTCCACTATAAATAAATAAAGACAGATAAAAATGTCTTTGAAATAAACGAATGTATTTTCAATGATTGTATATTATTCAGTGAAAATAATTTTATAATGGATTATTTAAATTTTGCAATTTTAAAACTTAAATTAGTTAATTTTAAACTTATTATTATAAACCTTTGCCAATAGAATTCAAATGTATTTTATTGATTTCCTTTTTATGATCAAAGCTTTAGCAATATGTCGAGCAACTAATAACCTATCAATTTAAAAAATAAATAAATACTGACAGACAATTCTACGTCTTTCAAGGTTTAATTATCATTATTATTTTCAATTCACCTTGAGTTATGCTTAAAATAATCAATAAAATCATAATCAGACCAACCTTCGATTTTACACCTACCAAGTATAGATTTATATATATTTAAATTTATCATTTTTTGATTATGAACATGAAAAAACATATACAAAGAAGAAACATAAACAAAGAAGGTATTATCACGGGTTTCAGAATCTAATAATTGAACTAATGGTTTGCAAATAATACCAAGTAATAAGTATGATAAAAAATTATTAAATTATGCATTAATTTATTAAAATAATACAAGAATTATTTATTTATTTTATATATAATAATATCAAGTTATAAAAAAATATTGGCACAAGTTTTGATTTTGTTAAAATCAAAATGTTAATTATAATATCAAATATTGAAAGAATATTCAATATCATTACAATCTATGCTTTGTCCAGTTGCACACATAGATTGTACAATACAGTGTGACATTAAATAATATTCACAATATTATATAGTTTAATATTGTATAATATAAAAAAATGTCACACAAGACACTGTACTTTCTGAAATGTATAGCTAAAATTCCATTCTGACTAATGTGTTTCACTTTACACATATTTTTAATAGATCATTTACAAATTATAACTAATCAAATATAATTATTCAACAAAAAAAATTTATCAGGCAAGTGTATTCCTTTTCCCTTTAGTTTATGTAATTTTCCTTCCATCATAATAAGTGCATATTTTACATCAGAAATGAAATTTAAATTTTATAAAATGTTCTAAAGCATTAACTAATTTTTTTAAATAATGAAAAAATAACTATTTTAAAGCATTTCAATTAAAATTTTGGTCAAAATAGCAATCATTAGGTAGAGTAAGTAAGTAATATCTATTTAACAGCTTTTCAGTTCTTAAAACTGTTCATATGTGAAAAGGCAATAAATTATACACTAAAAGATTTCTTGAAGAATAAAAATGAAAAGGTACTGCAAGAATAATTTTTCTCAATACAATACTGCTTGTTTGAAGAAATAGGTAAATTTTATTTATATAAAATTACATATAAAATCTACAAATGAACATAAAATAAAATTACAATTCCAGAAAAAATTTTGCATATTGTAAAGAAATTTCAAAAAACTTCTAAATAACATTTTGAAATTATAAAAATAAAAATGGAATGTACTACAGATACATTTACTGCACATGAACTAAAATACATATTCATTGAAAAAGAATTTTTAAAACATTTTTAGGACTAGTTAAAACAAAAAGAACACCCAGTCATACATGACACATCAATAATTTTGAACGAATGGAGTCAATTTCCTCTTTTTCAAAATAATAGAAAGTTCAAGCACAGATAATAAATATAAAGATTACAAATTAATATTTTATATAAATCCAGTGGCCTCATAATTTCAAAGAAAGTTCATAAATTTTAATGCCTCTAAATAGATAGTAAATACGTCATAAACTAAGAGAAATGTCATGGTGAATTACAAATTGCAAAATATGCAATTTCTATCCTCTGATGTATTTTCAAATATTTATTAGTTTAAAAAATAACATATTGATGGTACAGAATTTTTGTATTTAACACAATATAGCACTCTCCAAAAATATAGACAATTATTTTATCCAAATTTAAAGTTAATGTTATATTAACAAATACACAAAAAGAAACTTAGCATTAAGTATTATAGATGAATGAAAGATACCTCAAATAAATTTTATTCTGATAAAATTTTATCTGAATGTAGTTCTGTTCATAGTTGTAAAAAAATCCCATTAGAAGACAAAAATATAAAAGAATTAATAAACTGAATTTTAAGTAAAATTCAAATCCAACCACAGATTAGAAATCGCCAAAATAATTCAAGAGAATGGAAGAATTTCTACAAGCAAAATTCAACATAAAAGATTTCTCACATACGAATAAATTTTTAAAAGTTTATAATAACCCTCATTTTAAATATTTACATTAAAAAATCAATTTCTTAATAACATATTGCAAAAGATGAGCGAAATTTTGTGAATAAAGTCACATTTAAATAATCCATGTTAAATAAAAAATAATATATAAATAAATATAAAAATTTTTATTTATTATAAAAGACTGGGTGTTAATTTATCCATTTTTGATTTTTTTTTTACTTTTAACATTTTTTATATATGCATAAATGTAGAAAACTAATTACTATTATTCACAGGTAAAAATAATAAAAGCAATACAAAATTTAAACTATAAAATAGTATCATGCAATTTTATTAAGCTCAACTAACAAAGAGGAAAACATACCTAATTCTGAAAAAGCTATATGCATATCAAATATACTATTTAAAACTTTTACATGACAAAATGAGGGAAAACAGATGAAGACATTAAATATAAATGGAATAAAACAAGGTACAACCAAAATAAAATCAAAATATCACAAATATTAAACCCATCCCACACTCTACCTTTTATTAATATTGGATAACAATTCATCATAATATCATAACAATTTTAACAATAATATCGATACTTTCATTTTTTTAATTTTAACTATTTACTAAATACTATATACATTTGTATTTATAAAGAACTAGTGTAAAACTTAAAATGCATTTCATTTAGAGAAAATGTCCTCTATATCAAAGAAAACAAAAGGACGGATATTAAATCACAAAAGAAAAAAAATGGACGTCTAACAAAAGAGGAGGGGAAAAAATGAAACAAAACACTTCATTAAGCACCATATTAAAATGAGACTGAGATTCAAATACTATATAGTAAAAGTAGTAACTTCAGAATTTTATAAAATAATTTAGGAGTAGTAGTAGAAAGAATTTAAATTGCGAGTATTTTATTTAAAAAATGTATGTTAATATGCATCTCACCTTTTTTAACAGTAAAATTGCTGAAGATTAATTTTCATAGATATAATTCTAATGATAAAGATTTCGATGTGGCATATATACAAATATGATATGATTGAGATTCAAAAATTTAGGATGACTGGAAATTATACAAAATGTAGCATAATGAAAATATAAATATAAATAAAACTATATTATAAAATTTCAGATCATTCTATCACCGGAATAGTAAAGTTCCCTATTAAATATAAACTGCAATATACATATATTTTTTTTCAAATCTTCCATACCCACAGTGCATTATAATATTTTATTTTATTTTTATAAATAAGATCTATATTACACTAAAAATTAGTAAAATTATTAAAAAATACTAATTTAAATATAAATCTAATATATCATCAAATTATTTACAAAATATTAAAGATCTTAAACTAAGTTTTTAGCCAGAGTTTGCAAATGAATGGCTGATTTTGGCCAAGTATAGATTCTCAACTAAATGCAATAATTATTTGTCAGTGACAAAGTATGCACAAGCAGTAAAGCAAAAACAAGACAAAACGAAATTCAAATAAAAATCATGATAAAGTTCACGACAAAAAAAATAAATAAATCCAATAAAATCCCAAAACAACAAATATATATATACATTCTGATTTCCAAAAAAATATTTTTTTTAATAAATTTCATAACTTTAGGAAATTACTGAAGAAATTTTTTGATTAGTAGAAGAAATTTAAAATGTTCAGATCTATTATATCAATAAATTACATTACTTTGAGATTTACCGGCTCTTGGAGAAGTAAAGAAACAGAAATTTATGGATGATGGCAGTGTAAAAATATTAATTATGTTATCTGATATTAGAAAAATGTAAAAGTCCATGAAAAATGAGAGAATGCACACAAAGTATTGCAAAATAATATTGAAGTCAAGTCAAAAGAATATATAGTTATGAAAAATATCATCCTGAAATATAGTGCAGAAAAATAAACAAAATATTTTCCTTTAGACCAGTGCACACTACATACATTTATCTTCACACCCTCGCGATATTGACTATGAACACATACAATCAATATCACAATAACTTACAGATATAGAGAATCTGCAATCCCTTAACCCATTTTATAAAATGATTTGTTGAGCAAGGCAATAACATGACCCATAAAGGGACATACAATATTATTTTCCTATTGTACTTCATTGTATGTTTCTTAGCTTTCAGTTCTAAAAACATTTCTCATATAAACCATTCTTCTTTCTTGGGCACACCATGGCCAGTTTTACCCAACCGAACAGCAGTATCAGCATCTGGAGCATCTTTTGCCCCTGTATCTTCATGAGTTTTATATTCACCCTTGTGTCTGGACATGTAACGTCCAATCAAAACAGCCATCAGGATCAAGGCAATAAAAATTAATGCTAAAATACCTAAAATTAAAAATTTCAATATTATTGCATCCATTCATTAAAAATAGAATTCAATTTCTAAATAAAAGGAATCAATTTTATTCCAAGACATGCATAGAAATTTTCTGGGCTCATTAAATCTTTATTTAAAATATTTATAATAGGAACTACTTGATAAAATTTTATGTTTTTAAGACATTAACAAAAAAAATTATTATTATAAAAAATTTAAAGGACCTAAAAATAATAGTTTTACATTCAAAATCAACTTATTCATTACAATTTGCTTAATAATTTCTTAGTTTTCATTCTATTTACTGTTCACTGATTCTTTGATACTTATTTTATGAACACTTATAATTTTTTGAAAAAAAAAAATTCAATGAAAATAAGAGTAGAAAAGAGAAAGGATCTGTCATAAAAAGTTTTTAGTTATAACTGTTAATTATTGACAAAACATATTAATTTGTGTCAGCAGTTAATTACCCAAGTATTTTTTGTGTTATTGTGTTGCTTTCAATTGAATTTTAAAAATATTTTATACAAAATATTTTTCCTCAGTGCTCCCTTGAGATTTTATTTATATTTAAAAAAGCACACTTATAATAAAAATAAATAATTGCATTAAAAAATTTAAAAGCAAAGATAAATTTATTAACAAGAATAAAAATCAGTATAAGTAATAACTCATTAGTGTATATATGTAATATTTAATACAAATACATCTGTTGTGACACGGGCTTGGGACACAAAGAGCTAAACTTAATAAAATTATGAATTATGCCAAACATAAGCAATGAGAAGCAAAATTAATTTAATTAATCGAATAAATTTTTAATAAATAGATATTTCAAATGAATAAATTTAAACAAATGATGCAGAATTATTGGATTAAAAATTAATGGATTATTATCATGTCAGAACATGTTTCGGGAATGAGGTTTTTGGCATCAACAAAAATCTGTAGGCGAAAAATAAAAATTTTATTATCTGCACGAGCATCTCAAAAAATCAACTTTTAATAACGTGATGCCATCTTATCTACAAAAGCTCTGATTAAGAAAAACAAGCTAAAGACTACAGCAAATAAAATCTAGAAAAATGTCATCTTGACTATGTGATTCTTTGAAATGAAATAAATAGGATATGTGATATTTTTTTAAACAATAAATGCAAGACAAAGTTTTTCGGATCGTTTGTAATACTAAAATGACTCATTTAATGAAACAAATAAAATGAATAAAAATATAATTTAGCATGCTCGAGCACATGATGCTTGGCCATTCAAGAAATTAAGTTCTGACATGATACACCGAAATATGAATAGCATATTTCACTTTAATCTTTAAATATTTTTATATTCTTCATACTTTTGTGGATTTTAGCAAAATTTCTGAGTTTGAAGGAAAGGAAAAGATTAGAAAAGACTTTGCTTTTAAAGAATTTTAATAATGTATAAGCTTTTAATTCCTCAAATTACCCATTTTTGACTTTTTTAAAAAAATTATTTATGTAGAATCATATCATTTGATACATATATTAAATTTTATAAATATAAAAAAAAATTCTAAAATTGACTAAAATACATGACAAATATAGTTGGCAGAAAAAGTCATGTATTAAATCCAGCACCAGTTCTTTTTTATAATTATTAGTGATTCAACACTTCAAAAATTAAATTAATTTTACAATCAATTTTTTTTTTTTTTGATAAACAAGAAAAAAACAACAGTAATAACAAAAACATCCCTTTTAAAAATTTAACAAAAATAAAAGTTTTGTTTAAATTTTTTAAAGAATTTACTTGAATCAAAAAATTTTCAAAGAATCAATAAAATGCAATTGGAAAAGTCAAATTGATATATTAAGAAAAAAAAACTGTGAAAAAAATTACCAGAATCAAAATTAAACAAATGAATACAAGATATTAAAGTGTCAAAGTTACCTCCTAATATGGCAGAATCATCTCCACCAGCTGTATAAGCCTCAATGCTGACACCAGGTGGCAATGTTGGAGGTGGACGAGTCTGTCTAATTTCTGGAGGATGAGTAACTGGCTCAATACCACAATCATCTTCTCGTATGTCCTCTGGAACAGCCCAGACATTTGATCTTCGGCTTTCTTGGAAGAATCTTCGCAAGGGAAAGTGGTCATCAAACTGGACACGAGAAATACAACCACTAAAACCTTCCCCTGTTCCCATAGATTCTAAAAACAAAAGAATACAAAATTATGTAATTAATATTTCAGAAACAAACAAATAATGTCATAATTGAAAAACAGACTATTTTAGGGAAGGAAACACACACACAAAAAAAAAAAAAAAATTTCTGTAGATTATTAATTATCAACTCTTTATACAGTGATTTCTGACATTATATATCATTTTCTAACAATGTGAATGGTTATTATAAAAACCAATAACAAAAAATAAATAAATACATGTTTCTCAATTTACATAAATTAATATAAAATATCTTTATGTAGAATACAAAAATAACATCCATTTCTCTATATCTCATAAGAATTTTTTTCACAACTGTGGGGATAAAATTTTTGAATTTGTGGAATTTTTAAATACATATGTGTATACAATCTACAAAACAGTCATCATTTTAATAAAATTCTCTCCAAAAAAATACCTGAAAAATCAGAAAAATATTAAATTTAGATACATATCCAAAAAGAAATATGTTTATAAAAATTAGGAAAATTATTTTAATTTTTGACTAATAATATGCTTGGGATTCTTAAAATTTGAAACAGGTTTAATATTTCTTTATTATTTCCAACAGTAATCAGCAATCATATTCACATCCCAGTGTAAACTCCATATCATTTTTATATGTATTTAATAGCTTGGTGAATTGTTTTACTTTTATTCATCCAAAGTACCAAGATTTTTCAGAGAATATTCAAGATGACAATGAAAAAAGAGTAAGGATTTTTAATCTTTTAAATCCTTACTCTTTTTTAATATTTTTTTAATCTTCTCTATCTTAATATGTTTTTTTTTATCTTTAAAGTTTTGCAGAATTTTTTCCTCTTCTCCATCTATGTACCAACAGAATTTTTGTAAGTTTCTACACAATTCTAAATGACATTGTTGGAACTAATCTATACGGGGGTTTTTCCCCCTCAACTGATTTGATTCTTAGCTTAAATTTTCACCTTTTGATAACTGTTATATCTGAACCAACAAAAACAAACTGTTCTATCAGACTTTATATTATGTGAAAGAATAGAAAGAAAACTTAATTTAGATCTTCTAAATTTTGCTGGATTATCTGACATCTGATATAATTAAAAAATTTCTTTTAATTTTTTTTTCACCTGCACTCAGTTCTAATCTCCAGAACTACTTTTCTCCTCACTTAGGGAGCAGGGTATTTTTAGACTAGTAACTTTGCTGACCTATGAGCTTGGTAAAGAAAAGAAAATATGTATAGATTTACTAGTTCAATTAATAATATTTTATTTCAATAAAGACAAAAAAAACCCATTCAAACTCTTTTAAAGTTTTTATATGTTTTCTTCGCATTTATTGAATGAATAGCATGGAATGAAATAAAAACATTACCACTATAAGGTCATGCATTTTTTAGAAGGATCAATAAGAGGTCCCCAATGAGATGAATCATAATCAGAGTTGAAAAAATGAATAGACTAAAAATTCATGGATATCTATACAATTTACAAGTGATTTTTTAAAAAAATATTAGAAAAATTATTCATCACAATTTAGGTATGAAGAAAATATATTCAATCATTAAAAATTAATTTTAAATTCCAATGTTGAAATATTTATTTTAGCAATATTTCATAATATTTTTATTACTCTATTCTCTAGTTTTAATCTATGAAAAATTATAAGTGATGGGGTAAAGAATATCACTTTTGTGATCAAAGTGTCTAGCATACTAAAAAACATTTTGAATTCTGCAAATTCAAATTGATACTCGCCTGAGTATATCTTTCAGTATGTCTATTGCATGCATGTATCAGTATGTGTTTTTTTCTACTGCATTTTACATTATCTCTTTTCTTGAAGTGAAAGTAGTAATAGAAAAAGATGAATGTTAACTAATAAGAGGGGGGAAGCAGAATCAACTTATTGAATACATGAGAAATGTTATTTAAAGAGCCTAAATTTGTAAATATTAAATGATGATGGTAAGTAAGAAGAAACTTACCATTTCTTCCAACATAAATGCTTTTTAATCGATTAAATTGTGCATCAGCTTTTTCATCAATTTTAAATGTATGTATAATAGGTTCATAATTGTCAACCTGCAAAATCAGTAAAACAATTAATAGAAATCCAATAGATAGCATTTAAAGTTGTAGAGGAAAACCAAATTTTGAAATAACGAAATGCTTACATAAATTGTTACTGTTGCTCCTTTGTCACTTCTAAGTATTCGTAAATCATGATGTTGTCCCAAAGCAAAATTCTCATTTTTTATGATTATTTCTTGTCTTTCAAAACCAAAATCAAATACAAGACGAAGATGACCTAAAATAATTTCCAATTTATTTATTTACTTTCCAGGGAAAGTTTAAAGTATGTGATCGAAACTACTGATATTTGAATAGTATAATTATTTTACTTCAGAAATGTCAAATTGTAACAAAAGATTTTTTAGAATTCACTGCTATCAAATAATAAAACTGATAATAAACTGCATTTAGATACCAATAAGAAATTCGTCATAAAATTATGAAATATAAATAAGATGCATTTAATTTGTAATTATCCAGGTACCCAATATATTTATAATAACAAGTTTGTTACCATTAAAAAACTGAATGTTAAATCTTAATTTGTATTAACATTTTTAATAGCTATTGAAAAATTTTCTAATAGTTCCATTTTTAAGTAGTCAATATAAATATTTATGCAACTTTAACGAATAATTCGAAATTTTCACAATTATTTGTGATAAATGGATACTTTAAAAAATATATTTAATATTAAACACAAAATTAAAAAGAAATTGAAATATTTGCTAATTTACCACTAGTGGACATCATTAAATTCAAATATTCTTCACTGTAAGATGATATTCCAACTATCATTCCAGTTTTATCTGTAGTAGTGAAACCTACTCGAATATATTCCTCCAAAGTAGAAATTGAATTTTCAAAATTATACCGAATATAGCTGTCAGAACGTAGATTCACTCCAATTTCTATAAGAAATAAGAATGTAAATTGAAAAATAGATAATGCACAAATCTTTATGTAATACTAAGCAAATAATATTAAAACTACATCGAATATTATATGCATATTAGTTCTGAATAAAAAGAGTAGAATTGTGTAATAATACGAAGAAAAAAAATCTTACCATCAGCACAAATAGGACCTTTAAAACCTGTCCATTGACAGTCACAAACATAACTTGAATACCCTTCAATGCATGTACCATTATTTAAGCATGGGCTACTCTGGCATTTACCAACACATCCATTTGCAATACCATACGGATAATCCACAGCTAAGCGCTGCAGATCTACAACAGCACCATTTAACATAAGTGCTCGCATACAACCCACAAAACCCTCTCTATATTCAACAGTTGCACCTACATGAGGAGAAAAAATTATTCTTTTAAAAAAAAACCAAACATTATGTAGTGAATAACAAAATATTTGTTTTAATTATTAAAAGTAAAATAATATCATTTCATGGAATATTATTAAAATTTCGATATTATATATATATAAACAAACTAATAACAATATTTAACTTTAAATTGTGCTGATGTGTTAATTTATTTAGTATTGCTTGATATCAGATCTATAACCTTATAAAATATCATAAATCTAGTTGAACATATATTACAAAAGAAAACTGCTAAGTAAATTTTAGTCTGTGAAATTAAATCAAATATGTAATAAATATGAAAATACAAAAAACTACAACTTAATAATACAAAACAATGAATTTGGATAATCTTTTTAAATCTTGATAAATATAATAAAATGCCTTTATAAATAGAAGATTGTATTAAACTATGTTTTCTGTTTATATTACATATTTAAACAAAAAAAATGAAGACAGTCTGAAATCATAATAATTTTACAAAAGTTTCATTGATTTTAAGCCACATATACATAGGAACTTTCTTACTTAATTCAGGCAAAATTAGTTATAGTAATCTTAAATTGATTTAGCAAATCATCAAACAGTCCTCTAATTTGAACACACACACACTAAAATAGAACATATAGATTTTCTAAAATCTCAAAGAAAATTTTAAAGGAAACTATAAGAAAATGCTGCTAAAATTTAAACCATTCATTTCAGTCCACATCACCATTAATTCAAATATAAAATCTATTTAAATACATATAAAGAGGACATTTTAAGAACTCCCATAAAATTCTAAAAAATAATTTTTGCAATTTCCATATACTTAAGTATAAACTAAAAACGAAATTACCACAACTATTTTTTTCATATAACTTTTCAATCATATTTTATTTAAGAACTCATTATTCACATTTTAAACCTACAAAATAATTATTTTATAGGCATTTTCAAATTTCATTCAACATAAATTAAAAACATTGATGATAATTACCTATTACAAGTTTGCTAGTGAGATACAAAGCTCGAACAGGTCCTGTTCTCTCTTTTATCTCCCCACTTAAGCTCCCGTCAACCACAACACGAGCCTCTTTTCTGTTACGCTCAACCAAAACAGAATGCCAATGATTGTCATTCAGCTTATAGGAAGTTTCAACACTTACTCCAAGAGGGCCATTGCCTGCATGATACTGAAATTGTATTTGATCTCCTTCTGCAAAATGTAAGACAACAATATTAGAATACAACTAAATAGCCATATTCAAATTATCAATCAATATATTAATAAATTTTGGAAGAAAATTTTATAAATTAAATAAGTCTTCATTTTTTTTTTGTTTAAATAACCTAAAGAAAGAATAAGTAGATAGTAGTTTACATTAATATTGATTCAGATTTTCAAAAATACTTTCTTTCCTTTTATATGAATTTAAAAAATAAAATATTTTTTTAAACAGAATAATATATAAAATTTCTTTAAATGATTTCTTTTCAAATATTTTTTATTCTCGCTTGAAACATTCACCAAGCAAGAAATTTTAACCCTTAATAACCTAGAGTTTCAATTTTGATACCAATCTTTTAAACCGAATTTTCACATTACTATTAGTTTTTTTTATAGGTTGGCTGTACGTATTTTACTGTTGTATAATATTCTTTCCAACGAAATTAAAGAAAAAATCAAATGTCATTATTGTTTTATTTTATCTATGACATATTACTCGCACGGCAAACACAGTTTACTAAAAGTTTTGTTGAATACAAATTTGATATATTTCCTTTTTCTGAAGAATATAAATACTTGCGATAATAAAAACAATCAATGTTTCGCATTATTTCATGCATAGGTATATCTGATTTCTTTATGGCATTAATGCCTGAAGTATCAAAATTGATACCTGTTTTTTTTTTTTTTTTCTAAATAAATATGTAAAATAAATATTGTGATTTTTTTTAGCTATTTTTCCCTTCATCTAGACCCTCAAGCAAACACAGTAATATTAAAAATAAGTCACTTTTGTAAATCAGGCTACTAAGGGTTAACATATAGATAGCAAAATTGCAGTGAATAATTCTTTTTTAAAAAAGCATTTACTCTCATTACTTACCTACAAGCATTATTTTGATATAATCAGTTGGACCTCTACTGCTAACTAAAACTCCATTTTCAGCAGTAGTCTTGAATTGGAAATATATATCACCAGAATGACCCATGTCAAAAGTAGGAAGATCAATGGTTGCATCTTCATAGTAGAAAGTAACTGTATTATCAAAAAGGGCTAAAAAAATAAAAGTATCAACAATTAGGTAGAATTTCAGATAATACATAGACCACTTATTTTTAAAACATACATAAAAAATACATTTAAATGCATACTTTAAAATGCATTTTTAAAATTATATTATTTATGGAGCAAATAAAATAATATCCAAAAATGTAAATAAAAATATTCCAAAATTGACATTTCACTTTTTCAATAAGTCTTTCAAATTTTACTAAAGAACATATAACAATGCAGAAAGCAACAAGAGAGATAACTGAGAAGTAAATTATTATTTTTTAAATTTTTAAAGCAAATGTTCAGCATAAAATCACTATCAATTCCAATATGAACAAAAGAACATAATTAGAAATCATTTCAAAAACATTTTGATCCTCTATTGGGAACAATCTAAGTGTGCTAAATTTGTAATGGAAGCCAATTACAAATTGTTGCACGACAAAATGCTGTTAAAATATTAATGAAATTTGAAAGGCAGAATGCCAAAACTTTTTCTGCCATATTTTTTTGAAAATAGCTACGTTCTGAAATGTGTACTCCCAAATTGGCATCTTACTAGTAGATAAAAAAAGACGTAACTCCAAACATGATAATATTTCAAAACTTTTGTTTAATAATACTACATGCATTTGTTATTAGGTTTATTGTACTTCTAAAAATGAAAAGTTATAACTTAAATTTGACTCAGATGTTTGCAATAGTTGAATAACACAGGAAGAAATAATGTTTAAAATGAATTCTATTATATTCCCATAAGTAAGAAATTCATAAAAATTAATAACTTCTTTTTAAATGAAAAAAATGTTTGCTAATAAAATGGATTCTCTTAAATCAACATCACTTTGAACTTGTATTTTAGAGTAGATATACAAAATAGTAACAAAAGTGAATTTACATTCCATTTAAGAATAAAAATATCAATATCAAAATGTCAGGTACTTACTGTCTCCTTCACAGATTAAGGGGCCTAAATAGTAACGACCCTTCTTATCATCTAAAGTTGTTCCAGTGTCACCAATACGTAGTTGCCTTACTGGCAAAAACTCTTTTTGAGTTAAATCTCCCTCATCAGATAACCATCCATCCTTATCATAACCTTCTGAATCACAATTGCACCATTTTGTTGGATCTTTGCAAGTTCCATACAATCCACAATTGCATTTTCTTGAACCAGGTAAAGAACCACCCCAATAATCCATTTGTCTATTGTTCCGACTTACCCACCAAGAAAAAGGCTCAAAAGCTGCAGGTTCAGGAGCTGGAAAAGAACAAATTAGATTAAGACATGTTTTCAAAATCATATGCATGTTCATATAAAATAGAAATGGACATCAGGAATTAAGGGAAGAAAACAAACTATAGATCATATTAATTAAAAAACTTATTTTAAAAATGTTCATTTTTATATCAAAGCCCTGATTCAAGTAACTTTAAAAACATAAACTACTAACATCCAATTACATAAAATACACACAATATGACTGTACTTCAAATTTCAATAAAGTTAAGATATATATAAGAAAAATTAGAAGAGCAGTTTATTTAATAAGTGGGGGGGATCTGATGCAAGAAATTTTATTGCATAAAATAAGTTGTTCGATTCATCACACAAGTGAAGAATAATAAAAATAACTAATCAAGGAGAAGCAGTTAATTGCATTAATCTGTCTCACCTGGAGAATTGAAGAGTCTTGTTTTATAACATTCATAGCGCAAATTTTGTCGACAACTATAAGATCTATTGACAAGTTGGATAATTTGTTCCATTTCAGCATTGTAGATTATGTTCTGAATAAAACTTCCCGGTTTACTGAAACCTTTCACATCTGTTGGTCTCTCGTTCTTGTGATGCAATATTGTAACAGCAGCACCTTCAACTATAATTAATTTCAAAAAGTAAAAATTAAGAAATCATTGATATTTTAATAACTATATCTTTTCAAAAATAGATACTTTATTCAGAAAAAATGTAAAAACATAGAATCCCAAATATTTAATAAATTGCATAAATAAATTGTTTATAAAGAATTTCATTAAGGAAAGAAAAAAATCAAAAAGAAGAAATTTAATTATTTAATTGCATTATATAATATGGACAGGAGTACAAGGTTCAAAAGATGATTAACAGTGAAGAGATTTAAGAACTATAATGAAATGCATACATCTTTACGAACATTTTTTGATTATATCTTAAATGCAGCAAGGATAATTAAAAACTTTTTTTTGTTTCCTTCTTACAATTTTTTTTCACTTTTTTTTAACAGATATCATTTAAAATTTTAGTAATTTTTTAAATCTCACTTCCTCAAAATGACACAATTATTTTTACCCATTTCTTTCCTATACCCATTAAATGTTTCTTTCCTATAATTATTTTCCATTTATATTATTATTTTCATTTTATGGAAAAGAAATGGGAGCTTTACTAATTGTTTAAAAAATCCTTTCATATTGTACATAGAATTTTAAAAAAAACTATTACAGCTTAATGAAGAATTTCTACAAAACACTTCATGAATTCATTCTTTGCATAAAATTAAAGAATTTGTGGATAACATTTAGCAGGCAATGGACCTTCAATTCTTAGCCATTAAAAATACTATTTTATCATTAAAATCTTCATTAAAATGGGGGGAAAATGTGTATGTGTGTGTGTGTTTGACTTTAATATAAGTGTAACTGATTAACCGTTCGAGTGCGGCGAAGGTCTATTGAACTTCACTTGCCATAAAGGTAAGTATTCTTCTGCACTCAAACAGTTAAGGAAACAATGAGGCAAGAAAAAACAGAATACTAATGGAAGTGATAACACTTTTATCATACACATGAATAATTGAAAAATATATTCAGATAATTAACCAATTTGATAAATAAAAGTAAAGTGAATATTTCAATACACTTATACTACATACAGTTCAAGAAAATACAATAATTTCCAGTTTTGATCACTAGAAGAATCTCTAAATAAATTTTAAAATAGTCAAAAAATCCACTTACATGGATATTCACATGTAACAGGAAATGAATCTAAAGGTCCACTTCCATCTATATCAATATTGATATCAACTCTTCTACTTCTGGGATGTGATAATTTGTAAGCTTCACAAGATAAAGAATTTACAGCTGCAAATGAAGAATTTTATTGTAATGCAAATATTTCATATTAATTAAGAATATTCCATTAGCAAAATAAGTAAATAACTTACGGATATGGCAAACAGCTCCAGAATAACCAGTTCCATCACAATCACATTTAAATTCTTCCCAATTTTGTTTGCATATACCACCATGTTCACAAGGATTTGGATTACATCTTTAAAGAGGAAAAGCAAATATTTCAAAGTTTATAACAGCAATATTTGTTTATTGAGATTTGCTAGGTTAGTGCAAAAATGTTTAAATACATATCTATATATTTCATTTCAAAAGTTATACTATATTTTCAAATTGAATAATTGTTAATATTACTAATCAATAAAATTATATGATGTAAAATGGAAAGTTAAGATTATCATTTAATACAATATTAAATGCACATATAATGGTATTTTTCAAAAGTTATTTATATATAAAATGGGAAAAAAAATTATTAATATTTTCCAACTAAGCAAAACTTTCAAAATATATTAAGGGTTTCAATACCTATAATGAACTAAATTTTATTAGATATAAAAATGCAGAATGAAATAATTACCTATCAGTCATTTGACAGGCATCGAAAACCACTCCTTCAGAAGAATAACGATGACTTGGCAAGGAAGTGACTCTAATATAATGACCTTCAATATGAATGTACCTCATGCACCCAATAAAGCCTTTAGTTCCATAAAGACCACCTAAAATAATCATTTAAATGTTTCAAATAAAATAACTTCATGCCATCATAATAGATGAAAGTCTAATAATAAATAAAATAGTTAATTACACTGATTCTTTAGATATTCTTAGACATATGTGCCCTTCTTATTTACCTAGGTAGCATTATAAATTATTTCTC
>JAOUZG010000635.1:7542223-7579649 GCA_026289955.1 Argiope argentata | reverse complement strand
CAACAAGGAAAAAATTGCATTACTCCAAAACTCACATAGAAAACCTCGTAAAATTTTAGATAAGAACACCTGAAATAATCAGATCTTTATTACTTCCTTTTCAGCTAATTCAACTGTACTTAAAAATTTATCTCAATAATCTAAATACAGATCTCAATCAGAATCAAATGACAAAATGAAAAACAAAATTATTTGGGCTAATTCATTAATATCTCAAAAATTTTCAAGCAAACTATTTTCTTTAAAATGTTCCAATAACATTAACTCTCAATTATTTTCTTAATTACTTTTTGAAATTTCCAGGATTGATGTAATGAAGCAGTTTTATAATTGTAAAGCTTTGGAAATCAAGAATGCTTAGTCTTACAGTGATGGCATAGAAATGAGCATCATTTCTGTTGATGCTGATATATAATTGGTTCATTTCTTGACAGGTAATTAAAAATGATTTTTGGAAGCATCTTTTCTGTAAACATCTCATCAGTCTATTCACACATTTTTAACTCACTTGCATATTTGTAAGTTCAATATCATATAATAATAAAGAAACAGTAATACCTCCCACCAAATATTCATCTCCTGTCAGCATTGAAAATTGTTTTGTAGTTATACTTGGTACTTCATCAACATGAAGTTCAATATGATTCTTCTCAAGAATAAGCATAATTCTATGCCACAATCCATCCGTTAAATACCCTAAATAGAAAAAGGTTATTAGTATATGAAAATGGTTAAGGCTTAAACAAATAATTTATTAAATAAATACTTACTATCAGAAGCCTGAGTTGCAACTGCAGGAGTATTTTGTCCTTGAAGTTCAATTTTTATTTTGCCTTTTTCAAGGTATACCTAAACATGAGATAATAAATAACTATTTTTTAAGCTGAATTAAAATTTTTAAAATTAATTTTCTATTTAAATTTTGATTTTAAAAAGTAGTACAAATTAAATTAGAAGAAATCTTGTGTTTCTTCAGAACATAAAAATAGTTATAAAATGTTTAATTTTAATGTCAATATCAACAATGTTGTAAAATCAATAATTAGATTAATAAATAATTTTTTTCTGATATAAATAAAATTACTTTTTTTGTAATAATTTGCAATTATTTAGATGAACTACTCCAAATAATATACATTCTTAAATTTAAAATTTTCATATTAAATCAAAGTAACTGGCTTGATTAGTTTACAACATTGAAGTTGAAAGTGCTCTAAAACCAATTAGAATGCATTAATAGAGCAAATCGGATATTACAACTGCTATCAAGTCCGTAGTTTTTCAAAAAAAATTGTTGAATATTTAAAATATATATATATTAAATTAAAAACTGCTGTAAGCAAGTCTGAAAGATATATAGCACAACTCAAAAGTCTCCTCAAAATTTGCTCATTAAATGAAGGATCATGAGGAATGTACTGCAAAAGGATGAGCAACTAATGAACAGTGCCATCTTTATATAACTAAATATCAATAGTGTATACACAGCAAAGAATTTCCTATCTAAACTCCTCAGCTTGATCTCCCATATATGTCTATTCTAAGAATATGGCTGAGATGATGCAAGCACCTAATTCAATTAACAATTTTCTTAAATTACTAGCAAAAAAATCTAAATTAATCTATAAAAAAAATAATAAGGATCTGCATATAACTATAACATAACTAGCCCATAAATTCAATTAAACCTTCTACTTGGTAAAAAGGTATGAGAGATAAACACATTGCAGAACATTTTGCTTATAAGGTTCTTTCATGAGGCCTTTTATACACAGTTAATTTGACTATATGACTTCCAATAGCTGGTACCAAAAGAAGGGGGAAAAATTCAATTGTTGGTAGCAATTATGCCCTTTTCCTATCAGTTAGCTGCCAAAAGCAATCATTGAATTTCTAGCTGTAAGTCTATCTTTGCCATTTTCACTAGAAGCTTATTTCCAATTGCTTCTACAAGTCTAAGAATGTAAGGAAAACTTACAATCACATTCCTTACTGCATAAGCCTATTTTTAGTTGCCTAACAACAAGCCATTGTAGTTCTTCAAATAAATAGTATTGAAGTGTTGCATCTGAAAAAGAGCTTTCTCAAAATTTCACAATGCAATTTCTAAAAGAAGAATTTACATATATGTAAAGCCTACTTTTAAGTGTTTAAGCCGTTTCATTGATTTAATACCGTATTTGGAAGCAGCATTACTTTTTGAGTAAACTGCATAATTTTGTGAAAATATAATTATTTTTAGGAGAGAAATACTTTTTCTGACTTCCTGAAAATTTTGTTGATGTATTTAATTAGCAAAAAAAATGTTGATGTATTTAATTAGCAATCAGAAAATCTGATGTTAGCAGAGCAACTGAAACTAATAAAAGGAGAAAATTGCTACATTGGTTTCTACACTGTTTCCATAAAAATAAATAATAATTTAAAATTGGTTTTGTAAAATTAGACAATAAAATTTTTATTTTCAATTAAATTCTTTTCTACTCAGTAAAAAGTTTATAAAATAAAAAAATATTTTTACTTTTACAAATCCGTCTTGAGAAAACTTGTTATAGAGAAGAAGACCATCTTCATTGAATGATCTAAAATCAAAACTACAGTTCATAACTGGCTGCTTGTAACCTGACAGTTTCAGATGAGCTTCAGAAGTAGCAAATGTGACTGGAATGACTTGCTCATACTAATAGGGGAAAAATGAAAGTCATCAAATTATCTCCAATTATAACAGCAGATATAAAAAAATGTATTAAGTAATTAAAATGTTTTAAATAATCATGATAATGTAAAAAAATTACGAAAATTATAAAAATATTAAAAGTAAAACATTTTTTTAAAAAAAATTCATTTCATTTTAAGGAGATTTATATAAGAGTAATATCATTGGGATAAAATTATACATGTTATATTTTCAATAAACCTGAATTCTTAATATTTGTATTTCCTAATCATTTTTGAGCTAGGCTTCACTGTAACTTCTGAGATGAGTTAGTTTTTGGTTTCCACACTTTTCAGCTGACATACATATATACATAAAATAAACGCTAGGCTCATCTAAATTCTGGGAAAATTCCCTTTTGAAATTCTATAAGCCTTGAATTTATTTCCATATCCTTGATTTCCCCCCCCCATTACTGTTTCGAGAACATGGGTGTTTAATAATAATTTTAAAAAAAATTGCTGTAAAATATTTTGTCTTTTTAATAATAATAAGAGTAAAAAAAAGATTATATTTAAAGAACTCATAATATGTTCTAAAAAACAAGACAATGGGAGATCTCTATCCATGGGGAAATATTGCACCCCACACCATAACAGAAATCTCCAAATTTCCCAGTCACCAAGAAATGCTCCTGCCAGCATTTGTCAGACAAACACACATCCAGTAGAGTGAAATAATGAAAATGAGGATTCATTAAATCAGAGGACTTGTTCCCATTGCAGTAGTGTCCAATTTAAGTGGTCTCAGCAGAACTGTAATCTCCTAAAGACATTCCGCAATGAAACTAAGGTTTGGGAATAGCTAATTTGAAATGAATGTTAGCATCATGCAACTCTCATAGAATAGTTTTCATTGCTATGGGGTTCTGAAGATGGGTATTCATCTCGGATGTAATCTGTTACAGTGTAGCCTAATGATTTCGAGCAACTATTCTTCGCAGAAGACGCCTTATCCAGATTTGTGTAGGCTGTTATAACCCTTGATTCAGTGGTTCTTGAAACAGCCACAAGATTGACTGTTTTGGACACAGATACACCAGCAAAGTGAGCTTTAATTCTCACACTGCCAATTGCTTGATTAACACCTTCTTGTTCACTGCAACTAGGTGGCATGCTATTGCAATACATGCACCCTTTCATTGGAGGATTGAAGGACGACTTAATTAGAAATGCACATTTCTATTAATTTGTCCTATAACTGTATATACAAACTTGCACACAGTTTTGGAAATGTATGGCCAAAAAGACGAAGTTTTAGGGAGTAAACTACAAAATATTTCACCACAGAAGGCATAATTTGTACACAGGTGAATCAATGATAAAGAAACATTTGTTTACATCACAACACAAAAACAAAGACCAAGAAATTTTTCCTTTAGTGATTTTATAAATCATTGTGATATGGATTTCTTTCACATATTATTTTTCAATTGCGTTCAATTTTTCATTTCATGCCTACATTTATAATCAGAGCACAGAAATATTGAAATCAACATGCTTTCTCAAGAAAAATTTGAGTAAATCCATTTGAAGCAATATAAACTCTGAAAGCATATCTAGATCTGTTTTTTGGATACATATACAGAATGCATGCAGTTATTGGATTTTAACAAAAAAAAATTAAATGAGCATTTAAAAATAGAATACTTTCCTTTAACACCTTGAAAAACAAACAAAGAAATTATTCAAAGAACGAATTGTTCGCTTTCTTGACTAGCAAATGTATTTCTATTACACACAAATAAACATATATATGAATTAAGAATATATAAATTTACCTGGCATGTGAAAGTGAGATCACCATATTGTCTGTATTGGGGCTTTTTTTCCTTTAATTCTGCAATAAAATTAGTGTTGTTGAAGAAAAGATTTTCTATGCAGCCAGTAAAATTCTTAGTAGCAACCAATCCCACTTGATTGAAATTTTGAACTCCACCAACAAAAATCTAAAAAATACAAAAAAAAATGCATAATTATTTGGAATATTAGTGAAATAAAGCAATAAAGATAACTATTTAAAAGAGTGCCAATTGTATATACTTTATTTTTTTCATAAAAGGCTGTCACATTATGCTGTTTATATATATAAATATATATATATATATATATATATATAAGCATTTCCCAATTATTTCTGTTGTTCGATCATATTAGCTTCATAATGCCATCACCTTAAGTACAAACATACAACGGAATTTTAAAAGGGGGAAAAAACTGTTTAAATTGTAAAGTTTTCCTTGTTGCATCAAAAATTCTTTCGGAATCCTTGTGTTCATCTTTTATTTAATTATACAGATAATTAGATTAAAAATTAAATAATTTTTCAATGTGGTACATTAATAATTAAGCTTAATGTTTTCATAAAACAACACATGAAATGAACATGTGTGCTGTGTTGTGACTAATGACACTTGCCGCAGACAAGCCTACGCTGATACGATCAGCAGATTTTTAAGTCTAAGAAATGTGTCTCTTTGTTTTACAAATAGCGCCATCTAGGGCCAAGAGTACAACTTAGCTACACACATGTCACTACCCTTTTTAAGGGGTGGACTACAATCATGCAAATTCATTCAGACATTCCATCTTAATTAAAAATAGATATACTAAATTTGCTTTATAAACTATTAACTTAAATCCAGAACATTTTAAAATAAGTTTCATTAAATAATTGTTACATCATACAATCCACTTTTTTAATAAATTCAGTCATCAATCTTTTAAATTAAATTGCTTTATTTACCTTTATAAATCAATTATAAATAGATTAACTGTTAAAAATTTAAGAGAGGTTGATATTAGATTTTATAACTTAAATAAAAGTATTTAAAAAACAATGAAAAGAAAAAGTAAAGCAATCCAAATACTTTAAAAGTTCACTTACTTCTCGTTTTATATCTAATTTTAAGAAATCACCACGAATTTTTGCAGGAAGAACAACTCTGTCAACAGAGAAAGTAATATCTCTGTTTTTCCTTACAATGTAAACATCATGCCACATGTTATCATCCAATAAACTACCAACTGACACACTTGTAATCATTCCTTCGCCACCTAAAAAAGAATAGACTGATTAAAGCATTTAATTTAAAAATGTAATTATTATTAATTTATGAAACTTTTAAACAATAATAAATAGCCACAAACAGTATTCATTTTATGGCAAAAATAAATGACTGCAAGTTTTATACTGATCAAGATTTTGGGGGGAGGAGTTCATTATAACGTTCATTATTATAATGATCAGGATTTTTTTTCTTCTCTCCCCCAGAAAAATTAATTTTCTTTTAATGCTTCCAATTTAATAGTCTTGAAATTTTTTCAATTTTGAAAATTTTTCAAAACCTTTTTTTTTGTTGTTGTTGTTGTTTAATTTACAAATAGATTATATTGTTGCTCTGAAATTCAAACTATTTCCATTGTTATTTATTTCATTTCATTGTTAAACTATTATCAAATATTTAAGCACCTGATTTTCTTTTATATTACCTAAAAAGCTAAATGAGAAGGGTCTAATTAATATTTGTGTAGTTTACAAAATGAAAGAAAAAAAAAGAGAAATACAGTGAAATTTAGGAAATGGATAAATTAGTTACATTTCTAATAGTGCGATGATGTAATAGATTTGGTTTCCATTAGAGAGGTTCATATACACAATAAACAGATGCAAGACATTTAAAGTTAAGGCTTTAATATCTGATAATTTTACATGATTATCAATATGAAATCAATACCCATGGGATTTATCTGAAAGCAAATAAAAATAACTAACTGCCTTTGGTGACCACTTTGTTTGAAAAGGTTACTACGTTTTATGGTATACAGTAAAAAATGAAGTCTCTTAAAAGCTTCTGTATTGAATGACAAAAACTTGAGAAATAGTTAACAGATATTGAAGTCATTTAACATATTGTAGAGCATTTATTGGGGAAAGTTTTAGTACATTAAAGTTGCATCAAAATAAAAAAGTTTTTTTTTTGTTGTGACTTTAACTTTGTACTTATCTGCATAAGCATGAAATCCTCAAACTGAGCACATGCAAATAGCAAGAATAGTGGTATGTATATGTGATATATTTCTTTGTTTACATGTAATTTTAAACAGAGATTCAAATCACATTATACTGGAGAAAAAGAAATCCAGCCTTAGCGGGGATACATTAAACGTCAAAAAGCTTGATTTGTTGCAGGATAAAGAAGATGAAGAAGAAACAAGAATTTGGTTTCTGAATATCAGAGAAATAATATCCACACTTAGTGAAGGAGAGTCTTTTGATGAGGGAAATAGCTGTCTTTCTTTAAATTGCATAGCAATTGAATTGCGGAGACAGAATGAATCTCCTGAGGAGTGAAATTAATCAACAGTGTTTTGTTTACGAACATATCATATTTTTACCTTTGTATCACTCTAAATATTTCTGAATGTGTGCTGTAAAAAAAACTGTTTTGTAGCTATTTTTGTTAATTTCTAAATATATTTTTATGTTTGTTTGATGCTGCATAACATTTTATATCAGATGGAGGCTAGAGTTAAGTTTCAAGCTAATTTTTCTTTTATGATGCTATGCAACGAGGAATGCTGTGAGGGTATTGCTAGTATATGTATGTAATTAATTCAATTGAGAATTTATGATGAAAGTACACATGCAGAAAAAAAAATTATTATTATTATTCATGTCAAATTTGTAAATTAGTTTTAAAAAAGCATTCAAAAATAATTTCTTTTGTTTTTATATAAACATATTTGAAACACTATTATTTGAATCAATATTTATTTTATTAAATTCCAAATAAAATTATTTTTTATCATTTGGCTCCTTAACAACCATTTACTATTTAAACTAGAACTGGGTTTTGCTTTTAAAATTTAGGGAATAAAAAGGGATTTATTTCATCATTTCTTGAATATAAACCGTATCAGAGAGTTAGACCTGTGTTTGCTTGAAATTTTCTATTAAATATTCCAAATTTTCTTGGTTTCATAATGTGTGGCTTTTTACACCAATCTGACAAAAAAAAAATATTCAGGCAAAGGTTTCTTTAAAATAGCTAAGTGATCAAATGATCAGTTTGGTGTTCCCTATATTTAATTAGGGTTATCAATGTCTTTGGTTTCTGTGAACTAACCTTACTATTCTCAAATAACCTTGATGTCTACAATATATTATATAATACATGATTCATATAAAAATGTAATACAAATAATTTTACAAAAAATAATTATCAAATCTTAATGAATTATTCGCACATAATTTGTAATTCTTAATGTAATTTTAATAAACAATAATAAATTATTCTTTTCTTTCGATGTCAATGTATTAAAAAAAAATCACACAATACATAAATATTAGAAATCATCCAAGTCATATACATGAAAATAAGAGATATTAAAACATATGCAATATGAAATTAAGATAATAGTTTTAAAAAAATAAAATAATGAACAAATTTTACACATCAAATAAAATATAAAAAAGTTTGGCATTTTTCAGTTAACATATTAGTAACTACACATCAGCAGAAAAATACCAGGAATAAAACTGTCTACTTTGAAACATGTCAAAAATAACTTTTTTTAAATGCATGCTCAACATTTTCTAAGGTTTAATTCGACATTTTGCAACAGTTGCTAGAACACTAAACTAAATTCTGTTATCACATTTTTTTAAGAAAAACATTTATACTTACATGGTATAAAACATTTAAAATAATGAATTAGTTAAATTAAAAAGAATAGAGTATTAAATTTACCCAAATCAACATTCAGAAGAAGTTTGTTATGGATCAATTGCAAAGCAAAAAAATCTCCTTGACTGCCTTTGCTGTACAGAATAATCCCATCTGCTTCATTTGTTCGAAATCTAAACCTTATATTTTCATATTCACTTGATATTCCATAGTAGAGCTCTTTACTAAAATAACTTTGTCCATCAAAATTTATATTTTCACTCACTGAAAAGTAATATGTACTAGTTATTTATAAATTTAAATAATAAACCGAAAAGCAAAAATATAAGAAATAAGTATCAATGGAAATAAAAATATGTATTATAAAAAAAATCCAGGAAAAAAATGATTACTGCTTTTAAATAATATAAAATTAATATATATAATATAAATAAAAATTAAATAATTTGAATAATATAAACAGGCTAAAATAATATAAACAGGCTAAAATAATCTCTTACCATAATTGCATCCATAAAGCTCTACTCTCAAAGATATTCTGTCTCTCCATCTAGTAGGATTAATACGAATCCACTGGGCAATAATAGGAGAATCAAATTGATTGAATTTTATAGAATCGCCATCTACATTACCACTAAACAGCTATGAAAAGGAAAGAAAACTTAATAAGTATTTAAAAATTGAAACAAAAACTGTGTTAGTGAAAACTTAAAATAATAAATTACAATATTATGCATTCTAACTTTTACTTATTTCAATTTCTTATTATTTTGGTTTAATCAATTTAAACGATTTTATAACATAAAAATCATTCCATTGTTTTCTCTTAAATATGATTAATTGTTTTCTGATTAATAGTTATTTTTAAGAGCACATACCATTTATCTATATTTATTTTCAACAAATTTGATTTATACAAAGGAATGCTGTTGTATAATCAGAGATATGGCAAGGTAGAATAAAATTAAGAACATATGGAACTTACAATTTTTTAATCAAAAAAACTTTTAAAAATTTATCAAAAAAAATAATTATTATATTACATTTACAATTTGGCATTAAAAATTTGACAAATACACTCTTTTTATTCAGTGGGTGATAAGGCATTTATTAACTTTTTCAAAGTATTTTAAATTGAAAATGCATGTTTGATTTTAAAATGAGAAAAAGTTAAAACAGAAAGAAAAATAAAATAACCAGCTTTTTATGATTCTTAAAGTTGTGTTTATAAATTAATCTTTCTGAAGAAAGAATCAGATGTTTTTATTACCCATATTCATTCAAAAATGTGTAATTTGTATTTATATGCATATCTGTTTAAATACTCGAAGATAAAATTTTCTTAGGAATTTTCTTAGTATAGTAAAAATAGTTTTTAAAAAAACTTGGTTTGTCCACTTATAAAGCCAATTTTGCAAACTGTTAAAATAAAAGATCAAAATAATTAATATAAGTTAGTTAATCTAATTCACATTTAAATATTTTTAATTCAAGAGTATGATTCTCAAATAAAATGAATATTTTCTATAAGTTCCAGTATTTTATTTTTAAACGGTACTTTTTAAATTTGCTGACTTTCTAATAGCATTTTAAAAGTTTTCAATTATATGATACATATAAAGGCAGACTTCCAAATAAGCTGCAGAAGAGAAGGCAGACAGAAAAGAAACTTGAAAATTGTTAATTAGTCTAACTGCTAAACCTATCTGAAATAAAAATTCTACGATATAGAAGAAAAATACCAATATTGCATGTTCCCCTTTAATTTATAGCCAATTATTCATATTTAATACATTGGAATATTAATTATTTATTTAAATGGTTATGATCTATTCTATTTGGCTGGTTAGATAAAATAATACTTTAATATTATACTTAAAGTTTATTATTCTCAATAGTTATCATAATTATTCAAATTTGTCATTTAAAGACAACTGAGTTAGTTCTAGAATTTTATTAATTTACCTATTTTTTAATTATAAACAAATAAAAAACATATTAAAGCAAATTTTAAAAATTGTTAAAATGAAAAATGAAAAAAAAAATCATTAATATGTTGGTTAAGATAGCATCTCAAATGTGAAATTAAGTTGACTACTAAAAGAAGTTACCTATTAATGTTTACTGTTTAGGATTGCAAAATGTCTAAATAAAACAATGGAAATATATACAAGTTTAGCTGCTCTTTCAAATATCAAATAATTTCTTCCTTTTTTTTAAAACTTGAATTTAAATAAAAATGTTGAAAATACTTTCAATTATGATACATGTAAACTGTTCGAAGCCATTTTAGCGGTTAAAATAATACAATAAATTAAAATTTGTGAACTTTTTCCATAATTTCTTGACATCATCTTTGTGTAAATAGTAAGATTGGTCTCCATCAGAATACTGTCTAACTTCACTTATTGCACAGATCATACATGAGAATAACATTATAAAAAAGGTTCAATGGTTTTAAATCATCTTCCTTATATCACTGGTTTTAAATTTTCTATTAAATAGGAAAATTATCTAATACCGCATTCTGACCTCTTAAAAACTGATCATTAACTTTTCATAGGATTTTTAAAAAAAGAGACATAGAAAACTGTTCTGTCAAGATATTCTTAGAGTTCTTAAAAATACTTAATGATGGGACTAGTTTGTAAGCGATATAAAATTAAAGAATAAATGTAACTTTATAATTAATTTGAAAATGCATACTATTTTTTACAACAAATATCTAAAAAACTTCATTATCTAACATTTTTTCACTCATTTAGAATGTAGCTGAATTTTTCTATCAAAGTTAACAATATAAAACTTTTAGATTTTTATTGTTAAAAGTTTAAAATTTATTAGATTTTTAACTTAAAAAAAAAAGAGCCCAATAGCTTCCAATTTGGGCAGAAACTTCAAAGAAATAGCAACATCTTTTTAAGATTTTCCAAAAATTAATTTAAAATGATATGAATATATATATGTAATACATGCATATATGTTATAATTCATTTTTTAAAACTGATCTATCCTAGAAAAATATTTAATTTACAAGGGTATTTATTCAAGTACTGAATAAATTACCAAAAAAATATTTAACTCTATTTTACTGGTAATATGATGATAAAGTCAATGATAATTAATGGCAAGTATTTTATCCAACACCAGAAATAAAATAAAAAATGAATTTCTAGCATTTATCAGCATAATGAAAATGTTGATAATTTTAAAAAAATGCTTAGGTATTCTGTTTATACATTGTATTTTAATTACACATTGTATTTTCAAACAAATTTTATATATATTTCTTTCTTATTAATTTATCCTCAAAAATCATAGATATTCTAAGTAATTTAGTTTTTTTCCCAACTAGAGTATTTGATATCTTTCAAATATAAATAAAATGAATAACTTTAAAAATTTTCTTATCAAAATTATTTTAAAACCTTATTTCCTGGTTGTCAAGGTACGTCAAAATACATTACTAATCTATTCTTTAGACTAAAAGTTTTTATTAATGACCATCAGCACTGAAAAAACAAATTATGTTTGTCCGTATTGCAACACTAGATTACTTAAAAGAAACTTAATTTTTTTAGATTTTTTTTCCATAAAACTTAAATGCAATTTTACATTAACCATTAAAAAGTAAAAAGAAAACATAAGTAATGAATAAAAATTGATAAACTTCAAATTTTATTAAATGTAGAAAAGTGAAGTGAATGGACTAAAACATTCTAAAAGACAAAATTCACATTCAAATGCATAAATAGATGAACATTCTGAAAGGTGCAAAAATAGAAAAATCAAATACAATAAAAAAAATGACTAAAATTAGAAAAATTTTGAAAAAAAAAAGAAGTTAAATCAAAAATCTATCAGCAAAGTTAAAAAATTGAATGACACAAGGCTATATATGCAACACATGTATTACCATGCTACATGTCAAAATGCCTTTCCTAATGTTACTATTCAGAAAAGATGTCAAACTAAAGGAAAAAGGGTGGGGAGATATTTAATATTGATGAAGCAGAATCTATCAACCCAACCTGTGTTTCACCATCTGGATAAGTATAAGTTCTCCATGCATCTCCATCATAACCATACTGAATACAATATTCAGAAACAAATTCCATAGTATTTGAACGTCCTTGAGTAGCAACCAAATTAATTATTTTTCTCTTACGTAAATTAAATGTTAAATATTGAAAATAATCATTATAACCTGCAGTCCATGAGTACAGACCTAAGGAAACAAATTAAACACATTTAAAAATAATTAAACATGAGGAGCTTTAATATATAATAAATTTTTCTCACTAAAAATAAAATTATTTTCAATATTTGTTTCTGAACCAACAACTGAAAAGAAATGTATATTATGAAAAAACATATAATACAATAGTAACTTATTAAGCTTCAGCTATAAGTCAATTTAGAAAGCATTTTAAATTTTATGATGGATTTGATTATTAAGGTTATATTTGAATCACAGAACTTGAAATGAAATTACACCACACCAATAAAATAACTTACCTACACAAAATGAAGAATCTATGTAAAAATTCTTATAAAAACAAAACACAAATTGAGACTAAATAAGATATTATTATTATAAATATACAATAAAAAGAGCAATGCCATGTTTTTAAATGCATAACAGTTAAGAATATAAAGCACAGAGATAAGAAATGAAAATTTGCTTTATCTGCCACCAAATTTAAAAAGGAGCCACAACACAGAAGATGACACCATATACAGAATATGCAAGGCAAGAGCAGATGACACTTAATGCTATTTTATGTTACGAGAAAGAAACAATAAAGTTTGCATTGTTATAGGAACAGAAAATTAGCCTCAACTAGCAAGAAGAAGATCTATCTCCCAAGAGAAAGAGCCCTGAAACATCCACTGAAGGAAAGTGCAGAGGAAAGACCTTTGCAAAATAATTACAGTATGCCTACCCTTGTATGCCCTTCTTTATCTTTATATTCAGAATAATCCAAAGGCTTATTTCCATATTCAATACGATATTCTTGAACAAATTCAGATGTAAAAGGACGACCTTGAGTTGCTATAGCTGTTATATTATATTTACGGCGTAAATCAATATTCAAAAATTGACTGAAATCAGATGACTTAGCAGTCCATGCTCCATTTCCTAAAAACATATCAAACCAGGTATCAAGAATAATGAATTTTTGAAATGAAAATTTATCCCATTACAACAATTGTTGTTAACATTTTCGTGTAACACACTGCTAGGACACAGTGAATGATATATTTTACTAAGTGAGAGTGACAATTAAATTTTCAGTTGTCAGATTATTGCATACTAGAATTCTAAAAAAAGGACACTGAAAAAAGCAAATGAATTAATACAAGTCACAGACAATTTAAAAACTATTAAAAAGTTCAGAAATAATATATCACATTTATTTACTTTTTATATTTAATCATATTTGTAATTAATATGGCCGAAATAAAAAGAATGTTTAACTAGTTATAAAAATATCTTAGTTGAATTTAAACTTTTAATTTAAAAATTAATACTACAATACTTAACGCTTACCATCTAATCTAGCTTTCTCAGGACCTCTATCATTTGACATCGATGATGAGGCATAAATTTTAGCATTTACAAGAAGAGGTTCATTACATTCATCTAAAAAAATGGATATATTAATTTAAATTATTCAGAGAATCAATAAATAAATATAATAAGCAATAAATATTAAGCTTTATAATAAAATATTGAATAAGTTTTTTAGGAAATAAAAACATTAGCAAATTCAGACAATATCAAACATATAAAATGTTACAAGAGAGACATTACAAAAATATTTCAAATTCTTTGATGACAATAGATTTTATCCTCAAGATACTCAAGAAACAATTAAAAAATGAGTTGTCAAAAGTTATCATTAAAAAATTAATAGCTTTAACAGTTAAGAATTTGATATCAGATTTATAATATGTTCAAACAAAATTGAATGCTCCCGATTCTTAATAAAAATCTTCAATTCTTAATTAACTGCATTCTGAAATTTTAATAACTAATTTTATCACATTTTTATTACAGTATAAATATTAAAATAAAAATCAAATATGCAATAAGAAAAAGTTATTGCTTATCATAACACTTTAACCAAATATCAATTTCATGACTTTGAAATAACAGATAATGTTCAAACATCAAAAACACGTCCTAAGTAGGATAACAAAGAAAATACCTCTTTGATTTTTAGTTACAGTTCATGTAATTAAATTAGCAAAAAAATAATGATATTATAAAAATACGCCCTTTGAATTTTTTTTATTCAAGTTGAATATTAAATTAGATTTCTGAAACAGCACTAACAAAAACTAAAATAAAGCAATATTAATTCACATACATCTACTAAAAATAGATAATAATAAGAATTAAATTAATTAAAAATTAATATTGCACATATAAGTAAATAAACATCTAAAGTGCTCATTTTATAACAACATTAGACACTGTCTTCAAAATATAGAACAAATTTTAATAAAAATTTAAATAATCTAGCAAAAATATAAGAAAAATTAGAAATAAACATAAAATTCAAAATATGTATAATTATCGTTAGAAACTTTTATATGAAACTAAAGAGTTACATACCATCGGCTTTTAAATAAGAAAAACCGACCAAAAGAAAACATATAAATGTAAAATGCGCACTTTTCATCATGACTTACACACTCTCAGATATGTAAAAATATTAATAACATTGCTTGTAAACATAACATTCAAAACAAAAATTTCCAACACATTTTACATCAAATCAAAGCATGTTGCACTTTCAGGATGAACACACCCAAAGCTAGCTGACGAACGAAATTCCGTCACGGTGCAATAAAAGAGTAATTTAAAATTCTTCAATAAGATTGTTCAGTACTTAATATATATACAAAAGAAAATCTTATTATCATTTATTCAACTTTATTAAGGTTCATTTAAGAAAGTAACTTGGACCAAATAATATTTGAATATATATTTGCTCACTTATTAAAACTTAATTATTTAACTGTAACTGCCAAATTCGAAACCCGGGAATCAAAATAAACAAATTTGTAAATATAAACACGTTTTCATAGGTCAAACAAAGTTGATTTAAAATGTTCATTAGCTTAGGTATTGTTTTATGCAATTCAAATTATTTTCTAGTCACATAATGTATTACAGAGCATTATGTCTCATTTCTTATCGTTATTTCGCCAGTTACTTGTAAATTTATCTTCTAAATCGTGTCTGTATATCTATTATTTTTGGAATTTTATTTAAACATACAATAGGAAAAATAACTGACTTTTATAGTTCTTAACTAAATTTTAACAATTAATCATTTTAGTGCATTAATATAATTATAGAGATAAAAAGCTGAGTTTTTATAACTATACATTAAAAATACTTGGGTTTGCTCTGTCCAGTAACATATTTGTGTGTGTGAATGAGTGAGGGAAAAAAAAAAGATAAAAAATGATTTTTTTCCGAAAAAAATAATAATTTATTGAAAAATATTTTTTTATTTGCTCCGTGACTTTTTATTGACTTTCATGTAGTTTCATTTCCATTCAAAATTCTTTTTCTTTGGTGAAAAAGTTTTGTCATCAGAATATACTCAAATTATGCTAAATGATTTTCAACACAGTTGGACTATCAGCTCTGTATATTGTAAAATACTAAATGGAATTGTTAATTGCTTTTATTTTGGAATCATCAGTTGGCCGTCTTAAAATTTCAAAATTGAAATTTACAAAAATATCTTGACAGTGACACTATATTAAAGTTATTCATCATTTATTTAACACAATTTCTCTTGTATTGCTTTCTCTTCCTTTTTTCTTGGAAGTCATATTGTGAAAATGGCAGAAATATTCATTTTCTATTTAGAAATTGATTCTAAAAAATAACAACTCAAAAAAATTATGTATTTCTTCTTTCTAAGAGATGAGCTCTTGCACTCCATCCAGATTTTGTAATTTACAACTAAGTTAACTACAATTTTAAATATGTATGCATGTTTAAAATATTTGTATGTATGTTTTTAAATTAATAAAAAGTTGATCTATGCAAATTAACTTTGTATTAATTTAAAAACATGATTTTTCTAGTTGCAAATATCAATAACATGTGTAGATATAATGGCAGAAATAGGCTTCTTCCTTATATCTGAATGTATTTCTCCCTGTCATTAGAAACAAGCTTGCTTTCCAGGATAGCAGTTATATTTAATTTCATTTAAACATCTTATTCATATTAAATGAAATTAATATACATACTGTATTAATTTCATTTAATATCTTACAGCTTTTTCAAATTTCAAGCTATGATTTAATCCATACTATTTTAGAAAGAAGTATTACATTTGCTCCATTCACTGTATATATATATATATATATATATATATATCCCTTGATTTTATAATGATCTGATAAACAGGTCTATGTTTTTAACAAACCACCACTTGATGGCTTACACTGTTCTTTAAAATATACTTTATTTTTTTAAAAAAAGTATGATGTAAATATTGAAGTTAAAATTGTGCAATGTATTTAATTGGCATCTTGTTAATTTTAATATGCCATCTTCTTAATGTTGACTTCTTTATGTATCTATAATTTTCTGTAGAATTCAGCTAATATAATTTCATATTATATGAACTAAAACATTTTCATGAATATTATAAATTTGGAATAGTTAGAATAATAATTATTGTTATATAACTTTTATAAACATTATGTATGTGGAGGCATGTAGTGTCAGAATTACCTTAAAGACATGTTGCTTAAAGATTGAAATCTATAAAGAATTAAAAATTTCAAAGTAACCAAGCAATAGGACATTTTCTATTCATCAAATTAAATGACAAAAAAAAAAGAAATATATGAATAAAAACCTTATCTTCACTGCTTACATTTAAAGTAACTGCCGTTATCTCAAAACTAAAAAAACTAGTATAACTGCTGTTTTTTCATAACTAAAATTAATAATAAAAATTCAAAATTTTAATCAATTGCATCATTTAACTTAGCTTTCAAAAATCAAAAATATTTATTAAAAATGAAAAAAAATTAAATTTTAACATTATTATTATTATTATTTTCAAATTATATTTAGAAAGAATATAATTTTTACTAGGGAAACAAATTCCATGAAGCTTGTATTTATATAAGTAAAAAAAGAATTATTTATTGTTTATTTTCTAATTACTTAAAATTCTAGATAAAATTTCAGAGCATTACTCATGTATATGTTTCCACTATCCTTAAATATGTTTTTCTAAAATGTATTAATTTAATATATCTAAGATTTGTACTATGCATCTTCAACAGATAAAAATGTATCCTGATTATTTAATATGTCCTGTGACTTTTGTGTGGATTTTTTTTTAATTTCATTTTTAGTGATAAATATTTTTTACAACTATTCATTATAAAGCATAAGTTATTCCTTCCCTCTAGCACTTCTTTTTACATTATACATTTTATGTGAATTATTATTTTATATTGAAGGTACATGTATATATGGAATATCTTAATAGTCTATATTATTTCATGTTTAACTAAATATATAATATAATATAATATACCTTCATTTTTAATTTTAAAGTAGTTTTGAATTTTGTTTTTTCTTCATATGACATGTATTTCTTGAAATATTTCATGGATTTCATTCCTTTCATTTAATTTCTCATTACATGCACTTTTATTCTTTTAATATACTTAGGATGATTTTTTATTACCTGAAAAGATGTTAAAGAATGTAACAGGTAAATTCATTACTGTTATGTTTAAAATTCAATACATTTTTATGTTTCTGTTTCATTACTTAGTGACTAGTAATTTTCGCCTTCTTTATTATTATAATATAGTTTAGATTTGTTCACTTATCTTTTGTTTATCACTTTATTTGACAGCTTCCTGAATTTTGATTATTTTTAATTCTTCATATTGATTTCATTATCTATTGTGCATCAATTTTAAGATATGTTGAATATCTCTAATAAAATCTATTTATTCTATTTTTATCTTCTTGATTAGGTTGTGTTACCTGTATTTTCTGTATATAAATATAAACCAAATGCAAATTTTTCATTCTATGTGTCTTAAACAAGAAATATACAACTAAAAAGTAATTTTCTTTGAAATTATTGAAGTTATGTTTGCAATTTATATTTCTATAATTTTTTCCCTTTCTTGTTTTCTGCTGTCTTCAATATACATGCATGTATATATATATTACAGCATAGCAATAGCTTTAAAAGAGTATCTTTTACTTAAATAAAAGTTATATCTTTTTATATAGCTATAAACTCATATCTTTTCAGTTTTCTTCCAGTATTTATGATTTCTATGAAAAATGTTTGCCAGCAAGTAATAAATAACACCTATCTTTGTCTGCTTTCTTCTTATCTGTAAAACTATTGTTTCACATTGAAGCAATAAAGTGTACATATCATATTTATTTTGTTACTTTTAACCTTTATATAGTTTATTGACATAAATTTTTCATATAAAATTAGTCTATAGCTGTATATCTAATATATCTTAGATTTAAAAGTGTATTAAAACATTGTAACTCCTCTGCAGCTGTATTTCAAATGAATTTCCTTCATTTCAACTAACTGATGCTATTATATTAAAAGATTGGTGTAAGATAAATATTATTTTAGTTCTTTTAATAAATGAAGAATATATTTTTTATTTAAATGTTTTTCTATTTATTATACATTTTTCTTTGTTTAAACTAAATATTCCTTATTATTTTATAGGATGTTTTCTCATTTTGTGTTTATTTTAACTTTTTCAACATTGTAATCAAATGTCTTGTAACATCTGTTTTTTTTAATCAAAATTGTAGCAGTGGTTCTTAATTACTTTTTTTTTTCAATATAGATCTGTTATTTGAATCTCTTGTTAACATTTCATTATGAATCAAAATCCTGAATCTCAACCGAAAGAATGGTTTCCTTCTCATATTATTTCTGGTGGTAAATATTTTTTTCCTTTTTTCTATTATTTTTGTTATTTTCATAGATAATAATTAAATAATGGATTCTGCAATGATTGCTTACAAAATGTAATTTGTCACTTGATCTCGAATGAAAACTATACAAAAATAGGACCATAGAAAAAAATTTCATTTAAATATTGGAATATAAAAATTTACAATCTGAATTTTACATTCTTTGATTTTTAAAATAAATTATGGTTGAAATTGTTAAAAATTATTTGGATATTTTAAAATAATTCATGTTAATTTAAACTTTTACTTTGATTGAATGTATCATTTCCTTTATATTATAACATTTATCTTCTTCTATTTCTTTGATGCTTTGAATTTCTTTTTATTAGAAGAACATATTGCATTACTGATTTTGAATCAACCTCTTCAAGAAGAATGTAAATATTTTGTGAAAAGAAATTGGAAATCTGGTAAAATTCTTTAAATTGTCTTTCCATCCAAAATGAATGAATATCACAATTGAATACTTTTATCCATAATTAAGAAATCTAGCTTTTCAATTATACGAATTATTCTTGCTATAGAGAAATTTTTTCAATTTTATTAAATGCTATTTTTAAGAACTAAGAAAAATATGTAATTTTAGTAAATTTAAATGATTATTACTTTCTATTTAAATTACTATCTTTTACAAGCATTTTCTAATCTGAGATTCAAAATTCATATCATATTTGAATCACCATTACAACCCTTATTCTTAAAAATTACCTCAACTAATGTGTTAAGCACCTATCGGTGAATTGTTTTAATTAAATAGCTGTTTGCAATATTAGATAAATTTCTAATTCTTTATGAGCCAGATAACATCTATGGTATACAAGTAATTACTTTTGTGTTGTGGTTATGTTACTCAGCTACAAACATTAATGCTACAAGTTTGCTCTTAGGGCAATCCACATCAGCCGCAATAACTTAAAATGCAATGCTTTTTGTGAGTAATAAAACAGAAAGATGATTTACTCTTTTGATTATTAAATACCTTTTTTTAATTAGTTATGCTTAGAAAAGAGTGTTATTCTTTACAGATGATCTTTTACAACTACTTATGAAATTATCATTGTGTTGAAGTTTGTCTATTTTTAAAGGATTTTTTATTTTATTTTTTTACATTTATGAGATGTTTTCACATGTGTTGTGGTGTTTTCTTCTTTTAATAAAAATTTTATTTGTAATTTTTAAAAAATTTTAGTGAAATTACTAAAAAATAACTATTATAATCTGCATATTTATTAAAAAGCCTTGAGATTGGTTTTATTTTTTAACATGGACAACTTTTTGAATTGTCTTCATTAAATAATTTTTAGCAAGAAATTCTTTCCAGTTTAGTGGTAATTTAGAAATAAAAAAAAAGTTTATAGTAAAATACATTTTTAAGTTGCTATTAGTTTGCAATCTTTGTGTAAGCGCATTTTCTTTTTTCATTAATAAATATGTTGTAGAAAGAGAACGCCTTAAACAATGTTACTAAAACTCAATCTGTAATTAAATCTCATATATGTATATACTCTAAGAGATCTTGTTTCTGTGTATGCCCCCCCCCTGCAGAATGTTTTTTTTTTCATTGCTTTCTTTGAATTTTAAAACTATTTTTCTCTACATACTTGATACATTTGCTAATCAGTTGCATTCAAACTATTATTTATTATTGTTGTTAATTATATGTGTAGTAATTATTTTCTTCAGAAATATTTATCCGTGATTATATGAAAGTTTTATCTCTGTTATTGCTTATAGTAAAAAGAAATCTGTAATGTTCTTTTAAAATATCTTGTCATTATTTAAAGCCTCAGTTATGTATTTCAATTTGTTCAAAGTTACTACTTGTTATATCTTTCATATTTATATTTCATATACACATTCAAATTCTTGCATACAGATTATCTTATGTAATTTTTTTCCTGTTCCAGCCCTATTTCATGTAGGTGTAGATGGTGGTGCAAATCAACTAAAAGAGCTTTGTGATGATGAATTCCCTCTTATCCCTGATCTCATTTGTGGAGATTTTGATTCTGCAACCCCAGACGTCTTAGAATTTTATAAATCTAAGGTTTAGAATTTCTTTTTCTTATTCAATTACTTCATTCTTTTCTTTAATCATGTTTGTATTTTTAAATCAGAAAATAAAATTATATATGTAAATTTATTTGATTATTTTTTTCACTAACTAAATCTTTAAAAAAATCTATAGATATTTAAAATTTAAATTTCTTTGATTTCTCTTTTTTACTCTGCTCTCTCCTTTTTTTTTTTTTTTTTTGAAGTGATCAGTTTCAATATATAGTTTCAATTTTACTGACTCAATTATTGTTTTATTTTTTATTTTCCTTTATTATTATAAGGGAAAATGAAGCCTTTCTTTAGTCTTATTATTATATGCATTCATATAAAACTTTTTTTTTTCAGAACTTTTGTAAGCAGTAGTTGTTAGATTTTAAGAGTGGCTCACTCTGGTTCTTTTCGGCACCAAAATTTAACATGCTCTATGATCTTAGTTTGCTGTTTAATTTTATGTCTAAATTATAAAAAACTATTTCTTATGGAATCTGAGATATATTGATAAAATTGTTCATTGTCTTTCTAAACTCTGCTTGAAACATTGTTACAAATGAAATTTCAATTTACCCAACAGTTAAAAGTAAACGTTTATGTGAAATATTTTACTATAGAATTTTTCTAAAAAACTCATTTTTCTTGGTAAATTAATCATTTTTACTGATAAAAATATTCTTATTTTTAGGGTGTATCTATTGTTCACACCCCAGATCAGGATGAAACCGACTTCACTAAAGCTTTAAGATTAACAGATATGTACTTAAAGGATAGGAAAATAGAGGTGAAATGTTATGAAAACATTTTTAATAGCACTGTGTGTGTTTTCTGTAAAATATATCTTTACATGAAAAGTCTTTTTACATATTTTTCAATACTAGAAACCTTTATAATTATCTTTCATTTTACTGACATTTTAAAATGAAGAAAAACATTGTTATGTTGGAAATTAATTTTGAATCTGAAATCAATGCGATTTATATATTAAATAATATGTAGATATCATTTTTTAATTGATAGCCAAATACTGAAATATTGATTTAAGAATAAAGCTAAACATTTAAATATATATGATTTAAAAAATTTATAAATGCTTATTTAGGAAAAGCTTTCTTTTTATAAGTTTTGAAACATAGTTGTCACAAGTCAATATAATATTATCTATGTTATTTTAAATTCAAAGTCTTTGTTAATATGTGCTCTAATTACATTATCTAGGCATTTAAAATTGATTAGAAACATAATTTTCTATCATAAAATTATTATTTCATTCCCCTTTTGTGTGTATTTGTGTGTCTTTTAAAAGTACTATGATATTTTTTACAACAAAAATTATCATTCAGTCAAATTTTTATAAAAATTCCCATCTTAATCCTAATCCCAACAAATTTTTAAAATTTATTTGACTTATTGATTTTAATTGTCATAGTCCATTATGTCAAATTATGTCTATTATATAATCATTCAGCTGTTGTCCTGGCATAGGTGTAATGTGTCTTCCCCATGATCTGGGCATCCTGGTTCGGACATGGTTATTCTTTTGTGTTCTATCTGTAAGTGAATATGCCCCCTTGTATAAAGGGACTATGCAAGCAAATGTGATGATTGAGTAGCAAAAGTCATACTCTTGGCCTTTGTTGGCACTGCTATAAACAAGAGACACTGATAGGCTTAAATTGCTGACTACCTCAGTGAGTCTGTCCATGGCAAGTGCCATAAGAAACAACAACATATAATCATTCATGTTATTTGCAAAAGTCACTCTCTTGGCCTTAGTTGGCACTGCTATAAACAAGAGACACTGATCGGCGTAAATCGTTGACTACCTCACCGAGTCTGTCCATGGCAAGTGCCATATGAAACAACAACATATAATCATTCATGTTATTTGACTTATTATATTGTTACATTTGGTAAGTTCTTATATGTTTTTAAAATTCTGTTATTTATCTAATTGTCATCTTGTTTCTTATTTTAAATTATTTCCAATATATTTAGGAATATATGTTCATACTTAATTACTGTTTATCATTCTCAGGAATGCATTGCTGTTATATATAATATCCACATACTGTCTGTCAAATATGAAGAAATTTAATAATCACTTATACACTGACTCTTTTTCTGGTCTAATTTTTATAAATAGATGATAATCTGCTTATTATATATGTGTGTGTTGTGATTTGTTAATCAAAATTTCTTGAACTTTGTATAAACCAGATCCCTTTTTTTACAGGTTTCATCAATTATAGCAATTGCAAGAAATGGTGATCGATTGGATCACATATTGGGAAATCTAAACACTTTGTACCAAGCTGATGAAATAACTTCAGTTCCAGTTCTGATATTGGGAAACAATTCTTTAACTTGGCTTTTATCTGTTGTATGTGAAATTATTATGCATCAGTTGTCTAATTTTTAGAATTTTGAATTATTATTTTATCAAGTTGAGAATGTCACTTAGATTAAATTTAATTTAATTTTAGGATTAGGCTAACAGTCATATTTTAATTTATCTATTTGCATTCATACCTATCATAATCTGCATACAATGATTGTCAAATTTATCATTCTTTGAATATTTCACTCTCATGATTTATAATTCCTGCTATAATTAACAATTTTTTAGTATTTAATGAACTAAACTGATGGATTTTGATGCCTATGAATTATCATTGTAATTATGAGCAATTTCATTTATCAAACAAAAATTTCTTTTCCTTTTATCTCATTACTGGAATAAATAATACTTAATGATTCAAGCTGTTTAGCAATGAAATATTGCTGACTAATTGCGTTTGTAGCTAAATGCTTAAATGTGTTCTATTACTGCATTTTAAGCATTTAGTCACGAATTCTTTATGAATAGCATAAGTTTATTTAATGACACTTTTCTTACATTCCTTTATAAATTATAAACATTTATCATGAGAAAATGAGGAAACAGAATCCAACACTTCAATATCTTTCTTCCATTAAGAATGCCTAATTTAAAAATAATGTACTTTTTATGGAAATGCAAACTTAATATTTTTTAATCAAATGAATAATCGCTGTATTTATATGAAAAAAAATTATTTAAATTAAATATTTGATTATTACTCTAGAAAATAGTATTCAGTTAATATTCATCCTTCACTATAAGCCTGAAGAAAGGTTTTTATGTCTATTAATAAATTGTTTAATATAATATTTGATACAAATTTATAATCAAAATTCTTAACAAATTTGTAATTTTCAAATTAATTAATTTATTTATTTTTGTCATTAAAGTTATTTTTAAGTTTTTGGTTTATTAAAATTTTAGTTACTTTAGTTCCACCTCCTTTTATACACTGCTATTTTTAAAACATTTTTGTAGATGAGGAGTTATTTTAAAAAATCAAAAGTTGAAACATTATTTAGCAGAAAAATTTTGCAATCAGAAATATATGATCTTGTGGCTTGATTTTTTTTTAATGTGAACTTCGTCTTTTCACTACTCATTAATTTACTTAGCACAGCAGTTTCTTGCTCCATAAACTCCCATACAAATCAAGCCAATTTAAATAATCTCAAAATAATAATATATCTGTAATGTCTTAAATATGTTCCTGTTTTCAAATTATCTTGTGATTTTGTGAAGTACTTTATATTTATTGGACTGGTTTTTATATTAATATGAACTAGTTATACTTGAAAATCAGAGTAAACTAGACCATAAGTCAAGTTGAAATGGAAAACATGATTACTTTCGAATTCAGTTTCTACAATTTTGGTAGAGTTTTTTTTTATGTGATGCCAGATTGAGGAAAAATTTAGTTCAGTTAAGTTGATTACTTTCCTCTGCTAATAGATGAACTATGTACTATTGAAAATTAAATTCATGTATTATACTCATGTTAAATCATATGGTCTGATATTTTAGGGATTTCATAAAATTCATGTCACAGAAAAAATGATGGAATCTCATGTAGGACTTATTCCTCTTGGATCTGCATGTAAAAATGTTACTACCTCTGGACTGAAATGGAATCTGAGTGAGTGAAAATTATGCTTGTATAACTATTCTTCATTATTTTATGGAATAAGCAAAAAAAAAAAACTTTTTCTGATTACAACCAAAAAGAATCATGAAAAAATAAAATTAATGAAAAGGGTGTAATATTTTTAACTAGTGCTTGAAATAGTTCAGTGTAATTTACATTACAATTTATCTATTCAAAATCAATACATTTTAAAAACCTAATCTTTTTTCCTAAAACATATTCTGATCTTATGATTAATCAGGAATTTAGGGAGAGCTAAATACAATATTGTCTTTTGTATCTCAACAAAAGTATTAAGCATGGCTAAAATCTAATGGTTCTTTAAATTGTTATGTTTAGAAAGCACTTTGTAGACATAAATATGGAACAATAGACATTGGATTTAATATCATCATATACTATACCCAAAAGATCTTCAAAAACATGAATATATTCTATTTTGCAAGTATTAAAACTAAAAAGAAGATATGTGATGTTTATGTTAAACAACACTGATATGAAAATCAATTTTTAATAATTTTTTATTGCAGTCTCTTACCATCATTTTTCTGTAGGTTAATTGAGATTTAGTTTTTGTTTGGAAATACCTGCCATTTTTGTTTCATATTAATAAGTAAATAAGGACTTAAATTAAAAATGTAAAAAAAAAAATCCATTTCAGTTTGCACAATTAAAAAATTATAATTGTACTAATATTATAATTTTAAACTAAAGATAAAACTGTGTTTTAAAAAAAAAGCTCATCAGCACTTTTATAATCATTCACTTCTGCATTTACTACATTATATTTTTGATATATTAGTTATCAGGAGAATATTAAATGAAACTCTAAATGGTTAAAGTATTTTGTATTTATACATACTTAGTTGATTATAAAATCTATCAATAATCTATATTAAATGAATCTATATTTCAACCAAAGTATACCATTTTTGATTATTATTATTATTTTGTTGTTCTATTAATATATTTCTAATATAAAAAAAATTACTGAACTAAGAAAATCTCTTTTGCAGCAAATAATAAAATGAATTTTGGTGGATTGATTAGTACTTGTAATATGTTTGATGGCAGTAATGTAGTCACAATAGCAACTGACACTCCCTTGATTTGGACCATGGAAGTTAAAATGGATAAATTTTAAAACAGTATCAACAAGAGAAAACAAATTGTGCTTTATGCCTTTTATGATTAAGAAAAGCCAAAAAATATTCTCAACTATTCAGTATTCAAATTAGTTCTAAAAGTATGTGATGATGCAGTAAATTTTCATTCATTAGAAATTGAATATTCAATGTTTTTGTATATTAACACTCAGTAATTTTTTTTTATTGTTTGGCATTTTGTACTTTAATTTGGCAGTGTAAAGACCTGTTGAAATATGGAACAGTTATTCGCTTACATGCTATGAAAATACATTCTGCAAAGTTTACATTGAAGAATGAGACTGTGATAGTTGTGTTTGATAATGAAATTAGTTTAGTGAGGTATTAGTATTGTTTAATTTTTTTCAGGTCTTATTTCTAGTCCATTTATTTTTTACTTAATGTAGTAATTCCATATGAATATTGTTTAGTATTGTTTTATCAAAATTAGCAAAGAGTATTACTTTTGGTTAATATTCCAGTGAATGCTTTGTTACAAGTTATACTTTTTATTTTAGTTATTTTAGTGATATTTTTATTGTATGGATGTTTTGCCTTAGTAATATTTTTTTATATATGTCAACATGTTATTTTTCTTGTTTTTATTATATTTATCAAATATTAACATGCTAAAAAATTTGATCATGAAAATTATTTGAAATATTGGATATTTATGTGAAATGACTTGTTGAATATTATCAGAATATTTCTGTCATAAATAAATTATCTTTAAACAGTCAGTAAACATTTTTTATTTATATTTAATTGATTAAAATGTAAACATGTATTTAATATGTAAAGAGCTCAAATGAAATATATAATAATTGTTACATTCAAAATATTATATATATCAAGTAATGAAGAATCTCTTTCAAATGCAAGATATTTGTACTTTTAAAATGTAATTTTTTTTAAAAAAAATATTAATCACATGCATTTATTATAATATATATTTTTATTTATGTTTTGCCTAATATGTATTAACAAAGTATAATTAATCAGTTTTAAAGCAGGTCACATTTAATATATTCAACGGATTAATTCTTTTTAAAACTGATTACTGTGTATTCATTATAAATTAATAAAATTCTAACTATGAAGTTTTGGCTAAATTTATAAACTAAGACATCCAAATCCATTTTCACTGAATGATAATACTAAAACTGAATTTCAAAGTATATGCAATTATTTTAAATATTTACATGCCTAATTATTATTATTGGATAATTAATTAAGGAATTTTTATTTATTGAATCATTATTTTAAAACAATTCAGATAATTAGCATACTATCTTCAATAGTGTTTTAGAATAACATTTTTAATTGTTTTGTTTACTTTATTTAATTTTAAAAATTTAAATTGTTTTGTTTCAATTCATTTCTAACAGGATTAGCTGGGGTATGTATAAAAATATATCGCTTCTAGTATTATAAATTATAGCATTTCTGAATTGTATTGCATAACACTTTCAGTGGATTTATATAATTAGAAGCTAGCCAAATTTAACGGGTCTGCTTTAGCACCAGAAACTTTTTAATTTCTAGCCTTTTTCAAGATGACAACAATCTTTTTAAACATTGTAAACACAACAGATTATCACTGCATCTAAAAATTCAGTCCAATTATGAAAACTGAATATATATATATATATATTGACATAAGAATAGTGATTGAAAGTTATTTGATACCATTATTAAAGAAGCTACTGAAAAAAAATCGAACTGATCAAAAATTCTGTTTTTTTTTTACTCTATATTTATTGAAAAATAGCAATTATTTGAAAAGTAAGTAATTGATTTGCTTCAACTTCTATCCCATAACACCCGCACATAAAAAAGAATGATTCACTACATGATCAGAATATGCAAAGATCCAATTTGAAATTTTCCTGAAAAAAAAAATTAAGTTATTATAAAAAAACACTATTTGATTAATTTTTTAAAAAAGATCATTTGTAATATTTTTAGACCTAATTTTTGATATGTTTTCAAATTAATTCTTGTATTGTCACATAGCAATGCGGCTATGAAAAATGGATTTAGGATCAAGGTTAGGCTGTTAAAAATATGTATGAAGATTTGGTAGTTATGTATTATACCGTCTTCGCCAATACTGAAACCAACAAAATGGCAGGCGGCAGTTAAGGTTTGAACAATTTTTTTAATAATGGCAGCTTTTGCCCTTAAAAAAAATAATAATGATGATAAAGATTGTCGGTCTAATATGCAAGTACCAAAGAATCATATATGATGTCAAATCTTTTTATGGTGGTGTCAAATATTCTGATCCAATGAGATGTGTTTCAGTTCACAAATGTAGTGCAAGTGAAGTATTAAAAAAATTAACAACTCAAAGCAGGTTTACAAAATGTTGCATAAATATATGAATTAAAGTGCCAAAATGAAGAGACTTTTTAATACTTAATTGTTAAATTATCATTAAATAGTTTGCATCATAATAGCAAGAATAGTACTTTGTTTTATTTTACTCATGCACTTGATTTTTGTAACTTTAAATTAAAGAGCAATAGGTAAGTAATAAATATCTTCTTGTAACGTATATCTTCCTAAATTCTAGATGATAAATAAAGTTGATTTTCTTTAAATATAAGTATGAATATTCCTTTAATATATTATGTCATGTAATATTGAATTGATGCTTATTTCTTCTTCCTCAGATAAAAACTAGGAGGATATTATTATTCTATTATAAATTATGAGTAGCAATTAACTTCTACTTTTAATAATCCTATCCAAGTGCAAGTAGAAACATTTTTAAAAAATTAACTATCATTTTATTCTAAATTCTAATTCAACTGCCAATTTATTCCTTAAAAACATTAATAATTGACTTTAATAATGCTTTCATTCAAATCAAAATAGATCAATTCTTATTAATTTAGAATACTTTTAAAATTAATAAATAATTATATGCTTAAACCACAAATAGGAACTTATAAATCTATGTGTGATCATGTAAAAAAATGATTATATATTACTTCTGTTCATATTTGATTTGAGGCAAAATATATCGATATTTATTGGAGAGGTTATATTACATAATTGCTAAACCAAACTTCAAAAAAAATCATCAGAAAATGCCTTTTTTTTTAATCTATTAAACTTTCTGATCATGCATTAAATTGCCAGTACAATACCTGACTGCCTATTAAGTTTTTCTCTTTCCAGGGACTTCCTTTTTAATTTATATTACCAAAAAATAATACATTTTATTCTGTTTAAGTGTATTCTACATAGTTGGAGTAAACTTCTTCAATAAAAAAAAGAACCTTGAACTATATTTGGCATAACTGTTTATTAACATCTAAAACAGTTGAAACATACAGGCAATATAAATAAAATATTACAAAGACATAAAATGAGTATTTACATAATTTCAGCAAGTAACACAGCATATATTACGTATTAAGCAAGCCAAAACAAAAAATGTTTTAATATTTGTAGTCCTACTTTTTCTCGCTCTCAAGATTATTTCTAAAAGATCTAATTTGCAATTCATATAAAATAATTAACATAGATGAACTAAAGATAAAAAATATATATTTTAACACATTAAATAATGATTTAATCAAATATCGACAAAAAATAATCATGTGCATAACATTAATTATACACCTTAAAACTTGTGACATATAAATTTATAACTCATCAAATTAGTTTCCCAATAGCTACTATTAGATTTTTTACAATTGACTTTCAATTGCATTTAAGCACTAACACATTTGACAAAGGGCTTAGATCAAATAAAATATTTGCATCTAAAAATTCAGTATTACCATAAATTAAGCATTATTTTAGGAATGAATATTTACTCTTCTATTCACTAATTGATATATTAGATATAAATCTTACTTCACACCTGCATAGAAATTCATATATTTTCTTCTAAAAGAACTTTAGTAATTAAAGAAATTCCTAACATTTAATAATGAGTTTGTTTGAAAATATGTACTTTTCATTGTACTTCCTTTAAAGATCTTAATATGTATTTCTTTTTATTTGAAATCCCTGACAAAAGTTAAAAAGAGTTGTGTGACCACACAAATGCTTACTTTATTCAGATCCATAAAGCATATTGATTGAGGTTAAAATAAAAGTTTAGAAGAAATATACACAGCTTAAGAAAACACAGAGGACTTTTAATGAACACGTCATGGCAGCACTGAAATGAAAACATTAAATAAAAAAGCAAAAGAGGATGATCATTACATCTTTTTTAAAACAAAAACAATAGTATATTAAATTTAAACCATATGCTAATTTACTAAAAAATTAATAACATTAGATTCAATTTTGAAAGCTATTCGAATAATTAATTTTTCAAACAAAACCTTCTAAACAGACTGAAAATATAAGCTCGATCAAAAGAATAAAAATCGTAAATTGTACATTTCGATCTCTAGCTATGCATCAACAAATACACAAATTTAGGAAAATGCAACAATGATTACATTTCTAATAAATAATCTCAGTTCTTAAAGTTTAGTCTTCAGTTCCAGCAGCATCTAGAATGGTATCAAATGAAAATGGAATAAACATGTAACCAGTCCCAGAGTAAAATTTGCTCTGAAATTCCACCCTAGAAGAAAACATGCAATACAAAATCAATTAATATTATCTAATATATCAAATGTATTATTTCCAATGATTAAGGCATAAGAATTTTAGTAAAGAAACAAATTAACAGGTTCAAACTCATAATAATCAATGTTATTCTGTATTAATGTATATAATTCATTAATTTAAAAATACATGAAATGAAAATTTTATACAATACAGAAAGTGGGGGAAATTTTAAATTAGTACAAAATAAAATATATCAACAAGTTATTAACTTCATATATTTAAATATCTATTTTATATCCACTGATAGCAATGAAACCAAAATAATTCAAATATTTCATTATACAAACTATGAATAAAACTAATATACAAGCTAGTTACCAAAAGGCAAAAAGAAATATTTTGAAATGCATAAAACCTCCCTTTGAAAATTTTACAGACTGAGTGGAAATACCATATTTAAATTTCATACAATATTGGTAGAATGATAAGAATTTTACTTTTTATACTTGATTAAATATGGTTAATTGGATTTAAAAACATAAAGTAATACATTAAATTCAATCTAATACTTCAAAATTGAGCTTTTAAAATGCTAAATTTAAACACATATTTATAACACCAACAGAAAAAAAAACATATAAATATATATAATTATAGCATTTTATCTTTTTATCAGCTGGAATGTTTTTCATCATATTTATAATTAAATGAAATGCACTTTATACTTACCAATGCAGACGTAAAGCATGCAAGAAAGCAGATAATCCTTCCATAACCAATAAAACACCAACAGTAAGAAATGCCCATGCTGCAAATACTAGGTACAGAACAATGCCCCCACTTCCCCCAAGACCAATACGCAACACCATATTCCACAATACTTCAGACAACTCTGTAAAAAAAATAATTGCATGCTTTCTTTAATAAAAATTTTGACAGTATATAGTTATTAAATTATCTATGCATTTAGATATTTCATTATAAAAGTTATACACGAAGAAATTAGTTTCGAGCATGTGCAAAGCTATCTGCAAAACAGATAAATAATAAAACATCAATGAAATTTGTATAAAAAATTTGACTTACGAGCATGTGCCAAGCTTAGAGCCCAAAGTCGAAGATAGGAAGCAGTATGAGATATAGATCCAAGACAATACTCTATGGTATGAATTGCTTGATTAATAAACATATCGGGTAAGTCTAACACTTCTTGTTCAGTTTGTGGTGGCAGTTGACCTTCTTGTATTACTCCATCACCAGCTACTTTTCCATCCTCGGTTACAGCTTGGGCATCATTTATCTATCAGGATTCATTAATCAATTTCATTACATTAAAATGAGGAATACAGGATTTATTTTAATGGTTTTTAAAAATTCTAGGGAAATAATATTTTTTGAGATTATTAGTAAAAAAAATAACTGAAGACACAAATTTATTAATAGAATTATCACAAATACATAAAACAGAACTATATGAAAAGAAGTCATTTTTTCTTACATTTCTTACCATATGAAAATAAAATATAATATAAATATGTTTGTATTATGTCTGCTGAAATGAAATGTAAATATAAATTTAAAATCCTAATAAATAATTTTTTTAAATAATGAACCGATACTTTAGAATACCACAGATGCTTATTAATAAAAAAAATAGAATGCTTAATTTTAATTTTTTTTATTGCTGTATCATTTTGCACTTAGTATAAAACAATTGTTAACTATAAGTAATACGAAGAGAGCAAAGTAGTTTCTCATGTTTAATTGAACATAAAACAATGTCTTATATACATAAAATAAATTTGAAATTAAAAGTATTTAGTAGCAGCCTTAAAACCAAAAATTGAAATTTCACAAACAGTTACACAAACAATGATAAATAAACTAACATACTGAAATCTATAAAATCATTTCAAGGAAGTAAATGTTTATTCAAAAAAACACCTAAATTTGTATACCAAATAATAAAAATTGGGCGCATTTTGGTAACAGAACTATTCAACAAATAGTTGAAAAAAGGACCCAAAAAAATAATTACTAAGCAATGCAAAGATTTTTAAAATAAATATTTTTTGCATTATCCAATCAAGTTTTTCAAAAACTGAAATGTTTAAATTTCCCCTGTGTAGTTTTTAAAATTTATTTTATAGATATAGGTTCAATAAGTGTTTAAAACTTTTGGGAATCTGAAAATTTAATTTCATTAATGGCAAACAAGATTTTTCCCCCTTTAATAATGAGCATAGCAATTATATTTTTAGTTTTTAATTCATTATCAATAAAATAGTTGGTCTTTAGATATAGATTCAATGTTAAACAATTTACATTGCATAGTTTACAGAAGACAATATACAATTATGATCAGTAATAGTGGAGCCATTCACTGCATAAATTAAATTAAAATTATTGGTTTATATTGACACAAAATTTAAAATTATAAATAATAAAAAAAATTTGCAAATTTCAAGAATATTTCTGAATTTCATTACTCTTAATATCAGTACAAAGCTCTCCCTCTTTTTTTAACAGTTTTAAAGTAGAAACTAGATTAAAATATATGTATCAATTTGTTGTAAAATACTTTCATATTTGGAATCTGAAAGATGATATTTTTACAAAATGAAAAGATTTTAATTCAGAGTACTGGTAACAATAAATTTCTTTCTAAAATTGCTTATGATACTTTACACCAGGTGAACATGCAATTTCAAAACTTATCTACAACTGCATATTCTGCATAGATCTAGGTGTTTTTTGTTTTGCTTTTTCAAACAAGAGAGTTTGAGAATGTCTGAGTTGTTCCTTACTAGTCTTTACTTTACCATTTAAATCATTGTTCTGGAGAATAGCATCTTATTTCAAATTTTAATAGGTACAATCTTTCTTGTCCAGTCAAGAACAGAAATATAAAACATAATACGATTCACAATTCCAATTGACAGATTATTTTTCCAGATCAACAGATCAATCAATCGTTCATACGAATTCACTGTTCTTTCACAGTGTTATAGTGAAAACACCTTTAAGATTAGGAACATAATGAGGATATCATGACTTTCTATATTAAGCCAAATTAAGGAAATCAGATGACAGTGTGGGATTATTAAAGCAAACTAGATAACAATATCAGCAAATTAGATGGCCTAATAAAAATTTCTGATGGCCAAGTTACAGCTTATACTTTCATAAGCATATGCTCTGTAGAACAGTTATTCAAACTGCAATTATAATACACACAAGTGAATTCAATTACTTAACAATATTAAACTTTTTCAGTACTTATAGACTCAAAGTCACTCCCCAGGACTAACATCACTCTCATGAATTAGTAATTTTTATTTTAAAGACTATAAGCTGCCACAAACAGTTCACATGCCTAAATATAAGTTTCATACAATTGGAAGCACATACAACACAACCCTTTTAAAACAAACCTTTCACTTATAAACTGAAGAAAAAGAAAAAAGGAAGCAAAAGAGTGAAGAAGAAAAATATCAATCAGAATACTGAGAATCTTATAGTGGAATAACTTGATTTATAAAACTCTGATAACTTAAAAGTAAAATGAAATAAAATATATTATATTTCGAGGGGAGGAGTTTTAATAAATTGTACATTAAAGGATAATTTACAAGCAACTAACTTTTTACTGCATTAAACCTTACAAATAAACTTTTATTTAATGTTTCAATATTTATATTTCTCATCTTTCGGTATTTTTAAAAGCAATTTATTATATTTTTTAAAAATTTCTACTTGATTTTAGAACAACAAAAATTCTGTAAAATTAGCCACCTTTGGTGACCCAGATTATTGAATACTTAAGCAATTAAATTATTCCTACATAGATACATATTTTTTTCATTCAACTTGTTGATGCAAACGAAAAACATGAACTTAAGCTGATCTATTTTAGTACAAACTTAAAAGTGTGTATATTAACAAATAAAAACGAAAGGAGGAATTTTATAACAGAATCACAGACTGGAAAGACATGCAATTGACAAGTTTAAATTCCATCATAATATTTAAAGGCATTGCATTAAATAAATTGTGCAGTGAATTGAATTACCAAATATACAATAGAGAGAAACATTGTGTGGAAATAAAAACTTATATGATTCAAAATTAATTTATTTTTTAGTTTTAAGAAAAAAATTTTAAGGCAATCATTTTAGAAGATATGAACCTTAATTCTCATTATTAAATAATTGCAGTTAACCTTTTATTGACAGAAAACATATTTTTTGCACATTTAAACTTTCAGTTTGATGCTTATCTCTTTCATATTTTCTTTTCTCTGATTCTCTTTCATATTTTCTTTTCTCTGATTGAATGTATTTTTTGGTAACATACCAAACATTCTTCAGAACATTTCTAACAATATTTTTCAGTTTCATTAATTATCCAAGCCAAATGCTGCATTCAATGCAACTGTAAACACCTTCAATGAAACATTCTGAAATTCATAGGATGGTTTGTTTGTATTTGACTGTTGCCATTTGACAACAAGCAAAAAGAGTGATTACTGTGTCCCACATATTAGAATTTTATAGAGAGAAAGAGTGGGATTGAATAAGCAAATTTATTTATAACAATAAAGAAATTAATTAATTCTCAATATCTTTTAGAATACATAAGACAACAAATAAATAAACCAGATAAGTAGCTTCATAATATTGTAGAAATGCACAACTTAATTGCAGGAAACAAATATTAAGAGACAAAACATAAAATATACTTTCCACAGAAATCTTTTGCAAAATATGTTCATTTTACTATGCCTAATTTTTATTAATTTATAATGAATAATGAAAACTATTTCAATAAACAACTACATTTGAGAATATAAAAATGTTCAAAGCAATTCAGTCAATCAAAAAAATGCCCATTTTGAATTACTGAAGATAATTATGAAATCAGAAATCTCTTACTATGGTTGGTCTTTTCACCCACTGCTTATATTTCATGTAAGGCTTGGCGAATAACATCCAGGGAATACACAAGAGAGCAATAACAACAAGCATTCCTTGAATAACAGGCTACAAAAAAAAAAGTATATTTCATTTTAAATCTACCAATCAGTACAAATTTAAACACTATATTGATTTAATTTTTAAAATACAATATCAAAGATACCTAGTGCAGTGCTGACAGTTCAATTACTGAATCCTTAACTATAAATATTAACAAATATGAAAGTTAGCAGAGGGGATGAAGTTAGTGCATAGCAAGTCTAAAAATTAGAATGCTATAAACTAAGTGAAAAAAAAAACCCTTGCAAATATAAATAGTATGCCAATATAAAGAACAAAAATATTGGGACTTAATTTCAAATACAAAGGACCCTATATATTATTAAGTTAACACAGAGTATAAGCCAACATAAAGAAGAAAATTACAAAGACTTATCTCAAAATACAAAAGACCATTTATCTTGCATAATTAACACAGGGCAAGCAATATATGTTTAAAATATTAATGCAAAAACATTTTACAGTATTTTCCTGACACATTTTAAAAAGAAATATTAAATTCAACAGAATAAATTACAGTATCATGAAATATATTTTTTAACATAGAAAAATACTTTTCCACATCATTTAATGGTTTCAGATTTAATTCCAACTTTAATAAAATATTGCATTTATAAACTTGAATTTTAGTCTAACAAAAAGAAAGCATATTTTTTAAAAAAATCTTTATTTTAATCACAATAAAGTATTTCCAGAAAAATTTCATTGTAATCAAAATTTGTAGTTTTTTTTTTTAATAAAATCATCTAATCTGCAAAAAAGATCAATTATATTTCACTTCAAAATTGATGAAGACTTCCCATCTTTTTATATCTTCAAATGTGATAATGTTATATACACTTTGATATAACCCAAGAATATACACTACACTCAATACTAATGAGTGCTCTATGTAAAAAAGTTTTAACAAATAGTCACTGATCATCATTGATAAATCTAAGAATTTTGGGGGAATTTCGTGAACCACTACACAGTATTTTATGCAAAAGGGAAAAACAAAAGGGAAAAAATTATTTATTTAACACTCAATGTCTGAGATTTAATATACAGTTAAAAAGAATGTTTTTTTGTTTTCAATTTTTTACATACATACATACATACATACATATATATATATATATATATATATATATATATGTATGTA
>JAOUZG010000635.1:7525571-7542123 GCA_026289955.1 Argiope argentata | reverse complement strand
TACATACATACATACATACATACATATATATATATATATATATATATATATATATATATATATATATATATATATATATATAATTCACTTGAAATTATGCCAAAATGCTCATTTACGTAAAGAAAAGACACTTCCCTTATTTATCATATATCTGAAAAACAAACTCATCTAAAGCCAGTTATTTTTCTAATTTTCATAATATTCAAAAATTCCACAAACATTTATTACACCAAAATATGTACCTTTTCCAAAAATCTCATAAAACAATTTTAAAACAATAAAAATAATCTCATTGAAAAATATTTCATACCTGTCCTGCATACATATTTTTTAAATAGCAAGGTTCAGTTGGATAGTTAAACAGGAACATATTTATCAACATGATCAAGAGACTAGGGGCACAGCTGGCATCTTTGGCTTCATAATTTGACCATTTTGAAAATATCAAAAGAACTAAGTAACCAAATATGGAAATGAGAAAAATCAACTGAGGAACAAATTCACATATAACATTCAGTGGTCTCTTGAAATATCTGCAAAAGGAAACTTGATTAGTCTACAACAAAGAGTTATTCGTCTAAAATTACAGATACTTTTGTTAATAGCTAAATTAAATGCCAATTGGTATAACAAGCATTACAATCCATATTGAATTACAATTCATTACACATTCATCACAAAGGAAGTGAATGTAGAATTAGATTTCTACACTAAGCATATTTTATGGTAACTGGTATTGTGGAAATTAGCTGTGTGTGTGTGTTCATGCGTGCATGTGCGCAAGTTTGTGTGTGCATTTGTGTTAAAAACTTTTGTGATTTTACTAAAAATGTTAAGCTAATTATACAAATTAAAGTAAAATCAAATTCATTTGAATTAATTTCCAATATCAAATGATGAAAATACAATATTATGGGATACAAATTAATAATTCAAGTTCTATTTGGAATACTAAATAATAACTTTTAAAGTAAGAAATTTCAGAGTAATAAGAATTTGATTTTGTATTTAACCCTTAAAATACTGGCATATAGCTACAGAAATATCATATAGCATATATAATCCAAAATATCACCTTTCCCATGTTTATATACATATGTACCTGAAAGGAGCTATACTTGTGTGTACATGTAAATACGCATGCACATATGTTTATGAACATACTTCTGAGGTTGCAAGCCCCAAGAGAAGAAACTTAAAATTTTAATTTCGATTCACTTCATCCTTGGAGGCATAATATGTACAAGGAAGAAGCGACAATAAAATGGGATGCATTTACATCATGATATAAGTGCGAAGTGGCAGAACATTTTCCCTTTACAATGAATGATATTACTATGAATTATTATTATTTTACTATGAGATTTTGATAGAGATTTATTGTCAAATTGTCAGTTTAGGCAAAGGAATCTTAGGTCTCTTTTTAAAAAGATATGCAGGTGTAATGGATAACTATCCCTTTATTCTTAATGTCTGAATAACGGAGACAGCAATTTGTTTAGATACACGTTAAAAATGATTAAATAAAAAGAGGTTATTGTATCATAAAATAGAAACCTATTTTAGAATTATAATAGCTGGGGCTAATTTAAAATAAATTTTTTAAGGATTTAAATTTCATTTAAAAATATCATTATACATATTATGAAGTTAACTTTCAACAAATAAAAAGTCACTACAATAATTATTACATGCTTACCGATGATTCCATAAGCCTAGAACAACTCCAAATGCCATTTGAGAAACACCAAGAATTACAGAAGATTTCATTTTGTATGAATTCAAAAAGAGGATTTTATTTGTAGATATCTGCCAAACCTGAAAGAAATACACAGAATCAAAAAATCATGGCAAGTAAAATAATAATAAAATGCTATACTTTTAGATTATAGATAATATTTAGGATAAGCATAGTTCATAGTTATTCTTTCCTTCAGAGCATCAGAAATTCACAAAAAGGCATATATAAGATATATTTTCTCAATCCTTTTTATTATGGATAATTTTATGATTTCCAAAACAGATCAAGATTAAAAATTTATTTTAAAACAATTATTTAAAGCAATCAGCTGATTCACTGAGAGTATTTTTTTATATTTGACTTTAGATAAGTTCTTTAACATCATGTTTTTGATTCTAGCAAAATTATCAAATAACATAAAGTAATGTCAGTTTAATAGTCTTAATGGAGTTCTGTTTATCATGTACACAAGGCTTTCTGACAGAGACAGCTGGCGATTTTAATCCTGAAACCAAACAAATTTTATAAAAATACAATTACAGAAAATTGAGTCCTGCAGTATAACAATCTTATGTGTAACATACATTTTTTATACACAATTTTAATAATATTTCAAAGAATTATCAAGTAGATAAAAGTTTCTCTGCCCCGTTGTACAACTCAGTTTTACATTCAAAGAGATTTAAATAAGGTAAATATTATTTTATTTCAATCAGTAAACGTACATTCAAAAACAAATATGAAGTCTGAATTCTATTGAATCCTTCAATTCTATAAATAATATTCAGTTAAAGCATCTTGGCTCTCTAACTTTTTCAATTTTCTGTAATCAAGCTTGACAGTTATGAAGTTTAAATATCATTATTTTACAACAATCAATTTCCTTGTTTTAAACAATAATTCTTGAAAAAAGTCCAAGACAGTCATTGGAGAGGCCAAAAATTGAATGTTTTTATAGAATAAAGACATTAAAATTTTCATATCTCAATGGTTTTAATTGCAAAAGAGTGGGATGTTTTTTTTATTTAAAATATTAGTGTCACAAAAATATTTTATTGAATATGACTTGCAGAAATGTGAATATGAATAAAAATTTAAAATTTATAATCCATCAGAACATTTATGGATTTCAATTACAAAAAATAGATTTATTTCATTTAGATTTTTTTTAACTATACATGGCGATTTATAAAACTTCAGAAATTAGCAGTAGGGCCCTAATTAGAATGGACAATCTGCATATATCCATTTATGCATACCTGAAACAAAACTGATTTACTGAATTAATAATACAAATAGTATTATTAATTCAGTAAATTGATTAGAGACATTTTTCAAATAGTATTATTAATTTTGAACATTGCAATTTATTTATAAATTTTTTCTCATTTCAAGTTTAAGAAAATATCACATTTCATACAGGCATGTGTTGAAAATTACACTTTTATAGATTTAAATTGTAGAAATAGTTGATTGTTTTTTAATTTCTGAATTTGTCAATGCCAAGGTAATGTATTAATATAAGCTAATTTTTTTTCTTATGCATGTGTAATGTATTTGTAAAGGTTAAATTTTAAAAAAAATTATTTTTATTTTGTGAGGGAAAATGTTTAAAAAAAAGGAATAAAATATTTGTTTTAAATTTATTAAAATTAGAAACACAATTTATAGATTCAAATATTAGTACTGATGAAAAGATGCTTTTAATTTTAAAATATAAAAATATATTTATGCTGCAATATATTCTGTAGTTTTTATAGAAGGGTGTTAAAATTTTGCTTAGTTTTTAATTAATGAATAATTAAAATATAAAAAAAACACCCAAAGGTGCACATTCCTTCCCCCAAAATAATAAGTTTCACAGCTCTAAATCAAATGATCTGACCAGCAGAATGCCGGCATTAACATTCATCTTTATTACATTATATGTGCACATTATTTATACAGATGTGCACATATAATGTAATCGCTCTTGTAAGACTAATGGCAGAGACACTTTCTTTTGATGCCTGAAGGCGATGATTCAGTATAGATCAGGCAAAAGCATGTGCTGTGTGATTTTATCTATGCTCTTATTAATATATGTTAAATCATTCCACCTTTTGTATGTAAATTTTCAGTGTATAATGTAATTCTATAAATAAATAACTGTCATACTAATTTTTATTTTACTGAATTTCCTAATGCCCCCCACAATAATTAATTAAATAGATATATGTTTTAAAAAAACTAGAATCATGTTTGTTTGTTTTTGGCTGATTTATGTTTATATTATTTTAATGTTACCAACGTGACATTCTTTTAAATAAAAAGAAATAAGTAGAGAGTGAATACTCAAATACGCAAATGTTGCTTTCCTACAATAAATTTAACAGGCCAAAATTTAAAAAAAATACAATTATTAAAACAAATGTACGGAAAAGAATTTCACTCCAGTTAGTACTTATAATATTGTTCAGAAACACTATATAATTTGATATAAAATGTAGTTATTGCCCATTACAGTAAGAACAGGACAAAAATATCAAGTAATCAACAAATAAAAAAGAATTAAAATACAAATAAAATTCAGTAAAGCCTCGCTTAATTAGCATAATTTCATCTTAAATCTTACTCATATGAAACATTCATTAAGAAATACCTTCTTTCTTTTTTTTAGTCATAAAGATTTATATAAAATAAGACAATGCCTTTCATTTTGAAAGAGAAAAAAGGAAAAAAAATCTCAAAGAAATTCATAATGATGAATAATAATTTTAAGCATATTTAGTAGTAAGCTCTTTATAATAATGAATAATAAATTTATAATAATTTATTATTTATAGTGCTATTTATAGTTTATATATAGTGATTCATATAGTTATTATTTATAGTGTTTATTATATATAATTTTACAAAAAAAATTTATTAGAGACATTTTTCTTTGACAAAGCTTCATAATGTGTTTAAAATGAGACACAAAATTATCATTAAATGAATTTTCAGGAGGCATAAGTACTGCTGTATAAAGGTGGCACTTCAACACATCATGCAATAATTTCTCATACTTTTAGCATTTCTCTAATTTCATAGGAAGATTGCTGGTCTTTTATGTTTTTTCTTCCTCTACTGACCAAATCTTTATCATAGCTTTTTCCTGCAATGCCAAATTATCTCCTTAAGTTCTACGGTTGTTCTGGTTAAATTCTTCCACATGCTCAGCAATAACTTTGCTGTTCACCTGCACACATCTTACCAAACTCATGTCAATTAAAGTTCCATAGATATTACAACAAATCCCCTCTGAGTTGGATTCAACAACACTATCAGGCCTAAACTTTTTCCATGTATACATAATGTGCTCAAAGCAGACTGATATACAAGTCAATACAACATATGACAGCATGATATTTCCTCCCACTTGTTCTACAAAACATTGCTTATTAAGACAGACTCTAGCATTTTATTTTGCTCATTGTGCAAATAACTAACTGTACAAAATGCCAGTTAAGCAAGATTTCACTATAAATACAAAACTTTCTTATAGTTAATACTTACAGGATCTACTCCAAAGGGATAAGGTACTCCCATGTAGTCAGTATTGTTAGTAGGATTCAATTGATACAGCTTTGGCAAATTCTTATAATTACTGCAAAATATTTTTAAATTCCTTTTAATAAAACTCAAAACAATACCATAAAAACTATATCAAGTTTGCAAAATTATCGCTTAAATAAACAATATTTTTTTAAAAATTGACCAAATCATGAAAAGTTGAATATTTTTGTAAAATTTGTTCTAGTTCAATACTATTAGAATACTCATATTACACCAAAGCATACAAAAGATTTAATTGGGTCTTTTGATATTAGAACCCATTGTTAAAATAATTGACTTATTATTTCATAGCATAAGATTTTTTAATCAAAACATATATCGTAAAATTCAGTTCACATTCAAATATTATATATTTTATAATAAAAGCATGTACTATTAGCATTGATAATACAAAAATGCATTTGGTTTTAAAACAAGTTATACAAAGAATCATATCAAAATATATCAAGAATTTGCATATCATAAACAATATTCTAACTATATATTTTAACTATCAAATGTATTAATATTCTATATAGAAACATAAATGACTTTTTTGTAATCTTTTCACATGAATTAATATTTCAAAACTGCACAAACAGAAATAAAATTATCATTATTGTTATACAAATAATTTAAATGTATCTGCCTAATACAATAGAGAATCAATGAGTTACAAGATGTTACAGAATTTTTCAATGATGTCTAAACTGTTCTTCAAAATTGATATAAGCATCAAGATTAAACTTATCAAACATTTAAAAAATATATTTGTTTTATCAAATGATTCAAAATTCCCTTAAAACTAATAAAATCTTAATTGTGACTATGAGTTATAAATAAAGCAATACAACTTACAAGTTTTCTTTTGGATACCATGATGAACCAAATAAATTCAATGATTTAGAAAAGATGTCATTATAAATAAGTCCAGTATAAACAGAAAAAATTCCCATAAGCAAAATTATATATCTTCCATTGAAAAAAGTCAACCAGATCTGAAAATAAATGTACATGCTTAGACAAACTTTAAAAAATTAATAAATAATCCATACATTTTTTTAAATTTTAATAATAAATCATAACACTTTCTAAAGCATCAAATAAAACACATATCTATATATATTAAACAATAATGATTAATAAAGAGTAATTTCCAAACAGAATGGGTTTTTAAGTAGTTTCAAAAAACAGGGAATAAAATGGAAACATCCATTCCAATGCCTTTTTTTTTTCCATTAGAATCCTATCAATTTTAAACACAATATTTATACATTATTTGAAAAATATTATAGAAAAAAGTTAGGTGCAATTTTATTAAAAGACTAAGTTTATTGCAATTTAATTATAGAAAAAATGAATAAAATTTCAAAAATTAATTCATGTGAAGTATGCAAACTTCTTGAGTAAACTCATGATTACATTAGTTTTCACACACATTATATTAATTTTCATTATAAATTAAAAAATTAAAAAATCTAATTTGAATTAGATTTTTTAATTTAAAGATAAAAATTAATAAATTTAATGATAATATAACAGGTGAATATTTTTCAATTTAAACTTCAACCACAAGCTAAATATTTCAAAGCTTCTGAATCATTAAAATGGCAGAATACCTCATTATTTGATTTTTCGGATGCAAGACCTTTCTCTTTTAAGACCATCCATAAAGCAAACAAAGTCATCAATAGCCCATGTCCAGCATCACCAAACATCACCGCAAACAAAAAGGGGAAAGTTATTATAGTGAAAAGAGCTGAAAAAAAAAAAAAGACAATACATTAATTCAGATTTATTTTCAAAATTTTTTATAATGAAATATTAAAATTTCCTTTTAATATTTCTTTTTCATTTCACATTTCATTTGTATTAAATATATATTAAATACAACTTTTTTAAAAAATAAAAATAAATAAAATGCTCTATTTTTGGTTATAATTTTTTAAAAAATTTAAAATGAGAATGCACATCAAAAGATACAGAATATAAAAGAAACATTAAATAAAAAATAGTAGTCATTAACAATGTTTATAGAGAAACTTCTTATTATATATTATCTATCAGGACACTGAGTAATGATTACAAAGGAGTTTTTCATTATATAATAAATTTTCTTATTGTTTTTTCATTATATAATAAATCTTTTTTATGATTATAATAAAAAATTTGGTAGAAACTATAAAAAAAAAAGTACAACTTAAATAACCCTCCTCCCGTTAAACCTGAAATAATATTTTCAAAACAAGAATTTAAAATATAATAAATAAGAGAAGATATATTAAAAGCAAGAGTTTCTTTTTTTAACTAAAAGATTAAATAATAAGTTGAATCAAGGTCATGCAAATGTTTAATGACTTGACATAAGGAATATTCCATTTAAAATTAGAATTAATACTAAAAATGCATAGTTATAGAAATTGAAAAAAAATCCAGAAATTTTATTTTGATTAAATTTATAGTTTTTGCATTTATGTCTATTAAATAAATTATATAAATTTCCTGGTGGCAACTTTATTCAAAATTACTATAAATATTCATTATACATTGTTAAAAAAATCTACAATTATTTACATTTATTTACAGTTATTATTACAATTATTACAAATTTACAATTACAATTTACAATATTATAAAATCTAACATCAAAACTTAACAAGTTACAAGAAATTAAGTGCTCTAATCAAAAACTTATGTCTCTATAAATGAATAAAAATTCCACTCAACAACATTAATGTTTTAAAACAAGATTCAATGAAATTTCTTTCATTAAGAAAATATTAAATAATTCTAAAAAAGACAAATATTTTGAAAAAATATTTTTTTATTTCCCTTATTTTGGTTTGAAAGATGGGCTAAATATGTTTTTAATAAATATATTTCTTTTCTTTTTACATTCATTTTTTTAAAGAGGAATTATAGATTTGATAATTTCGGATTGATTTTGATAAAGCCAAGAAAACTTGAACTATAAGCACTATATGTATAATACAAAATTTTCAAAAATAAGAAATAATAAACAAGTAAAATTTATTCCTTGACATAACTTTAAAAAAGTATATTTAATATTCTTATAACCATTTTAGACCATTTATTATCTATAAATTAATGTAGTTCAAATATAAATTTTCAATGTTCAGTGCAAACTTATAATATAAAGAAAAACTGAAATAAGAAAAATTATTCCTTAAGAATTCTTACAGAGAAAGAAATTATTTGAACTAAAGTTTAAACTACTTTTCTAATATGTTTATTTCAAAGCGTGTAGCCCCTTCCTTTTTAATCATACCTGGATTAACTTCTCGATAACTGGCAACACCATACGCATCAACAATGTTCTGAAATCCTTGACTGAATTTATTTGTACGATTAAAAGTGGGAGGAACTTCATTAGTTTGCATTTTGTGTAGAATAGATGGAACACTTCCACCACAGAGTTCCTATATGAAACATATAATGAATATTTATATGATATAACAATATATATATATTAATGCAATAATGATGTCATATAAAAAAAAGATATATTAATAAAATATACAATCATGTTCTAATTTATCTGTTAATATAGAACAAAATCTTAATGAAATCAATTAAAATTAGATTTATGTGTAGAGTAGGAAAATTATAACATATTAAACACACACACACAAAGTATTAGATATACATAGAAAAGTTTTAAGTAAATTGAAATCATAATCAGATTTATAATGCATTTTATTTTTTATATCATGGATGTTTGAGATTTTCTTATTTCTTATAATATTGATTATGGTTCTAAAACTTTATCATTTTCTTGTCAATGATTTTTATAATTTCAACCTCCAACTTTTTTTTCTTAATGCTATGATGAAAAAGTGTTCTCTAGTGACATTCATTGTGAAAACACATTCCATGAGAGAATATTTTAAAGTAGGCTTATGTATGTAACAGGCATTTTTTTAAGAATTTCAAACACAAATCACTATATGTGAACTTTTATGTGACCCACACTCTAATAATAGATTGCAAAAAAAACATAAAAGTACATTTCCTTAATGAGTTGTGTTAACCTTAAGTCTTATTAGAGAATAATTTTAATTGACATCAGTTTTGTAAGTATGGCCTAAATACAGAAACCGGTAATCAATTCCCCTCATCTTCTAGATAAGAAGTGCAAAATTGTCATATCATTAATATTTGTAATTTTTAATAGGCAGCAAATTTAAAGGTTAGTAATCATCTTGCAAATAATATTTTATTTCATTATTACAATAATAAAATAATCATTCAATTTAAAAGTGTAGCAGTCAAGTATCAAAATATAGTGGTCACATTGGTTCACAGTGTTGCAAGTAAACATTGTTTCAAACTGTTGGTTTTCTTTTTCAATTGTTAGTTTCATATCCATATTCTAAACAATTATATCAAATTTCATGATAAAGGAAACTATCTTCTAATACTGTATTATATTTCTAAGAATAAATATTCTAACCGGACATAATCTATATCCTTAAAATTCTAGTTTTCATTAAATATATTCTCAAAAAAAATTAAATATAATTTCTAATAGTATTCTGGATTCATTGCTTCAATTTTTCATCAAAAATCAATCTAAATCAAATTTCAAAATTCTTCAAAATTAATTTTAAAAATACTTCAAAGAAATAGGAATTTTAATGGCATTTTTAATGCAACTGAAGATAAACATGTTTATCTGTCTGCTGATGATTTACAAAACAGACAGGAAATTTTAAAGCTATCAAATTCAGAATGGGGTATTTTGAATACTGAAGTTGCATAGCACAGACCTAATTTTAAAAAATTTAAATATTAATTATTTTCAAATCAAGTCAAAATTTAACCTTTGAAATCATTTTGTACTACAATTACTTTCATTACTTATTAAGGTAAAAACATTTATATTTCTAATGATACTGGTTTGTATATGAAATAATGTTTAATCTAATTTTAATAATTTTTTTAAATTATTATAATTGGTGATCAAGAAGAAAGCTTTACATAATTCACATTTGAGATAAAGATGAGAAAAATAAACAGACTCAAAAGAAGAAGAGAGATATAAAGGAGACTTTTTGTAATTTGCTCATTTTCTAAAAAAGGTTTAATTAAAAAATTTAATTTTTTATTGATATATTTATAAATGTAACATCTCATAACATAATTCTTTTTTTGTGTGTAAGATTTTATATCAAATCTTCAGTTTCAAGTTTAAACTACAGGCTGAATTCATCTTTATACTAATCCAGATAGGAAACCACAAATGAAGTGGAATAAAATATAGTGATTGATTATTTTAAAATAGAAACATTAAACTATAACAGTATTTAAATATTTTTAGCACATATCAGTGTCTGATTTTAGAAGTGTAAAATATATAAACTTTTTTTTGATTACACAAGTTTATTTGTATGCTGTTTGACTCTGATATAATTTATAAGGATAAATTATCTTTTGTATTTCATTTTTTTAATTCATTTTTAATTTTATATCTTCTACATTTGATATCAAATTGCATTTCAAACTGTAAAAATTAGCTTTTGACAGTTTTTCACACCAAATTTTTTAAAGTAAATTTGCCACATTTGAAAACTGGTTTTTAAATTTAAAAAATTTATATTATTATATAAAAATTAATTACAAAATTGTTGGATTTGCTATTAATTTAATGTAATAAGCAGCAAACACATTTTTGAACAATGGGACTTGTGACAGCAACAGCATATACACATATGGAAAAGACGTTTAGAACCTCAAAGTCCTGAGACTGATTTTTCTAGCAACTGAAGGTGTAAAGATGCCAATTTATTAAAAAGTGAAGATGTATTTGAATTTTGGTTAAATGAACTAAACATTTAAACACTGAAATAAATTTGTAATTATTATATGCTTTAGAAGAACCAATTCAAGAACAAAGTAAAATTAGCAACCCTTTTGCTATATTTGCAGAGTTCATAAAACCTTTAGCTCAGTGAAGAAATCTAGTTTAATTTCTTTAGCTTCAAAATCAAAATTGTTATCTGGAAAGCTATTGTCAAGAATATTATATTTCCACATAAGAATATTTCCAAATTCTTATGTGTAAACCTATTCTGATGAAGCTCAAGAAAAAATCATGTCATAAGTTTCTTGAGCAAAAAATTATGATTTAAAAAATCTCAAAGCACATTTATGCAATTTCACATACATTATTTCACTCTTTATCAAATATCAATATCATGTTTAATCAAATATCATGTTTGTAAAATTAATTTATTCTTAAATTTACAACATTAAAGATACACCAATCAAAAATGTTTCAAACTAATTTTTTAAATATCAATAAAGCAAATCTAAGCAAAAATGATTAGAAATTTAGAAGATGAAAGAAATTATATCATACTGTTCCACGACAAAGGGCCATTTGTATCTTATCCAAATCTGAACATGCACACCAACATTCCGCAATAAGACATTTTTGTGTAACATCTAGGTTAAATAAATTTAATGTATGATAAATAGCTTTGATCTTTCGCACTTTCACAAACCAACTTTTGATGTTTTTGGCAGCAGCTACAAGAACTCTATAACGATGATCCTGGGTTTGTCCAAGAACCTGTAAAATAAGTGATATGAAAATAGTTACTTAAAAAGTAACAAATGAAGTAAATTCATATTTAAAAGATTACAGTATGAAAAAAAAAGTCCCACAGTAAATTTCACAGTAAATTGTTTTGACTGAGCACTATATAAAAATTATATTATTCATAAAAATTATCTTTAAAAATTTGCAAAAGTTTTAGAGACCGATAAAAGTTTAGAGACCTGTTACCGATATAAAATGATAGCAAAATTACAAAATAGCAGAAATCATTTCATTAGAGAATGAAAACTAATAATTTAAGTCATTACAACAAATATAACTTATTTAAGTAATTTAAAGGAATTGGTGCAAAACTATTATTTATATGCATTACAATAATTAGAATATTAAACTTCTATATTCATAAGTGATTTTACTATTAAACATATAATAATAAAAGGGGCATACAGTATTTAAGTCTTCTATTCTAGTCATTACTCCAATCGACATTTCTCTTCTATCAGCAGGTGTTTCAGGGCAAGGATATAATGTAGCTCGAAAGCTAAAAGACAAAAATTTCCCTTTTCTAATCAAAATTCTTTTGATCTACAGTCTGCAAGCTTTTTAGATTAAATAAATTTACATACCCTTCACATATCTTTTTAACTCTTGTCTTTAATTGATCACCTTGAAAAAATATTATGAAAACAGATTTGTATACTTGGTCACCCTATAAATTAAAAAAAATATTTTTTATATAACATAAAAACTCATTCTAATATACATGAATATTACAATAGATATTTAAAAAATAAGAACAGAATCTTACAGTAATGGGATCTTCTAAAGGAGTATCAATATCAGCTTGGCGCAGAAAAACATTACCATGGCAAACTCTCCATAGCATTCTTTCAAATGCTGGTAAACGTTCTCGTAAAATAACACCGGCAACAAATCTTAATAGAAGGGGAAAAAAATCACAAATAAATTATACTAGTATAAAATTTCATAATACAAACTTTTTTAAGTTAATTTGTTTTGCAAATCTATGGCTTTAAATACACTTGAAAGTACAAGAATTGAACTTTAAAAGTTATGTGACTATTTCCCTTCTGCGATTTCAACAAATATGGACGGTTAATCTTTATACTTAGGTAAAAATGTTCCATATTTTCTGAAGACATTTCCCTTTTTAAAAACTAAAAAACAAATATAAAACTAATTCAATCACAAATAATGAGTTCTGAGACAACAAAAAACAAAGAGAAATCTGCATTTACAACTAAAAAGAACCCCCCCCCCAATTTACTTTCTCTTTCTGCAAAATAAAATGTTAATGTCAATGCCCAATTGTGTTTTCATTTCAGTTAATTAAAACTTCTTAACTTTTAAAGAAAGAAAAATGCATACTAACTTACCAAGAATTTAAAACGAAGCAATATATATGAATTTACCTAATGTAGATTATAGGTAAAAATCAAATTTAATTTAATGTCTAAAATCTTTAGTGTCATAATGTCTTTAAATGTCTAAAATCAAATTTAAAGACTTTTAAAGAGATTTTCAAGATTTACCCAAGTTTAAATTATTGTATACTTCCAAAATATTTATAATATTTAGAATGGATATTGTCATTAAGTATGAAGAAATATTATTAGATTATATTCCTGTGGGATTATCTTAACAAATTCTCACAAAATCTTTAACAGTAATCTTTTTGAAAATTTAATATACATTTAGATTTGCACAATTTTTTACACTGAAATTTTTAAAAAATGCAATTTAAATATATACACTTTTGACACCTGATTCCGAAATAAGAATTTTATTCTTAACCCTTATAAGTACTAATAATTTTGACAGCTGAAATATAGAAGGCAAATAGGAAGAATTCATCTCTCCTAACAATATAAACAAATCAAGAGTCAAATTATTTAAGTAAAATTACTTCTTTTTTCCTACTGCTTTAAAATCTGAATGATGAATAATCTGATAGTTACGGAATGATAAGAATAGATCATATCTCAGATAGTTTTTAAAATGATAAATCATATCATCTGACGATTTAAAAAGGAACAAATGAACATTGGGTTCCTTCCCAACCCCTCTAAAAAATTTCTTTTCAATGAGATCTCAGATGTTTCAAATCATTGATCTATGTGCCTTATTAAGAGAACCAACCAAGTGGTTATGATAAACAATGGTACTTGCGTATTAAGCAGTCGATCTTTATTGCCAAATTTGAAGACATCCCTAACGAGTTGCTAAATTGCCATTAAAGGCAAACCAACGGTCATTATTTTAAAAAAAGTGTAAACTTTAACTGTCGTCTGCCATTTTGTTGGTTTCGCAGAAAATCATTAAGTGCTTTTTCTGTTCTGATTGTTTTTGATTAATTAAAATCATTAAAATTTGGGATTTGCTTGCCACGAAAAAAGATGCAGTGATGTATTTCCAAAATTATGGAATTATTCCATCTAAAAATACATGTTTGAATGAACATAAGATGAGTTTATATGTGAAAGTGGACAAACAATGGCAGTGTAATGTATCAAAGAGTTCTGGCCACTTAAGCAAATTGGCTTGAGATGGTTGGCAACTGTTGGCACATCGACGGTCTAATACGTAAGTACCTCAATAACATTACAAAGTAATTACCCAAGTTTCAAAGCTTGTCCACCAGATCTCAGCCCTTCTTCTCCCAGCAGAGTAACATTTTCTTCTTGCATACTTGGATCATGCATCTGCACAGCATGAAATTCTGCCTATTAAGCAAATTCTACTATTTACATGCAATTGGGGCCCAAAAAAACCAAGAGGAAATAATAGCATGCAGCATAAAAATAAAATATAGCAAAGTGCAAATCATAAAAAGAAAAAAGTGCTACATTAACTTTAATCAGAAAAATTACTGAGAATTGAATTAATAAAGAATATTAATATGCTATTACAAGAAAAATATGAGCATAATGTTAAAATTAATAAAAAGGCCCCATTCTATATCTATCAATAAACATGCACAATTTATAGATGTGTGGAAGTAATAAAGTGATCATCATACTATTAATAATTTACCTTTTGCTTTATTTAAAAATTAAATTTCAAAAAAATATTACTTGATTATTCGCCAAGTGTATATTATAAAAACTAAATCTTTTTTAATTGATTCAGTTATATTTTGATTATGACAAAAAATATTCATTGTATCTCAAACAATGATAATATTAAAAAATATATTTTTTAAAGTTGTTGTTGATTTAGGATTTTTTTAAGCTGGATACTTTTATTATTTTATCTACAGACATTATTTGGTAATAACTAATATTTTTTTGTACCTTCAATATTTCAATTTATTCAATATTTAAAGATAAATATGCAATTACAATAAAAATTTTAATAAGTTATGTTTCCTTTTTTATTTATCAAATACTTATGTGCTCCTATAATAATTTTTAATAACAGAATGATACGGAAATCAACAGTCAAAAATAGTATTATTTGTAGATTCTGTACATAAACAAACTCAGTGATCAATTACTTAAAAGCCATTACTTTACTTTTTAAGCTAAACTATTAATCCATAATATAAATTTATATTTATTTGTTAAAAAATAGCATTATCAGGTAATAAATACAATAAGATTTCATTTTATTTATGAAACTTCTTAAAAGATATGCTCTCAGAAGTTATTTGACTGATAGGTCAGATCCAGTAATTGCTGATATACATACAAATTATTACCTATTACAGAGTAAATATAGACAAATAAATGATGAACAAATAATAGATGAACACTTCCAATCAAGAAATCATAAATATTATAAAACAATATTATGAATAAATAAATTACCTCATCAAAAAATTGTTGAGTTTTTCTTAATATATGTTTTAGTTCTGTTAATTCTAAGTATGTTTTCTTAAGAGCTTCAGCATTAGTATTAACTTCTCGAAGTTCATTTTCTAGTTTTTCAAAAGTAGCCTATAAAAAGAATTCATATAACTTTCAAATTAATAACTCATAAAGCATGAAATCAAATTCTAAATCAATTAAGCAAAGAAGTATTTTAACTATTAAAAACAAAAAAGAATAAGTATTCAATATTCAAAAAAATTCTAAAACTGAATAAATATATGATTTTTTTATAAAGTAACTCAGAGAAATTTTCATACAAAAACACAAATCTATCACTTGAGTGATTTATATTGTAGGAATAATATTTAGCATAGCCAGTTTCTACTCACTCAAGTAATTAAATTAAAGTAAAAAAATTTAATAATAAAATTAGTTTATTAATATTATTATACAATATTAACACATTTAAACACTATTATTCTCATGTATATATTTAACTAATAATAATAAGATAAAATCATATACTATTTGTTTTAATAAATTTTAAAATCATATAATACATAAAATACAACAAACAAAAATATCAATATCTGCATTTTGCACTTTTTTATGACAAGATTTAATTACTTCAAGATCAATCATTTCTCTTGGTTGAGGAGCTTCTGGATTATCCCCAAAGGTCATCATTGCAATTCCATCTTTCTTTATTTCTTTTTCAAGAAATCCTGGACAATTAAAATTAAATTTGAATAAACAATAAATATAATCTTTCAAATAATAAGTAAAAAAAAAGGAATTTTATATATATATATATATATA
>JAOUZG010000635.1:7500560-7525471 GCA_026289955.1 Argiope argentata | reverse complement strand
ATATATATATATATATATATATATATATATATATATATTGTAAAAATTTTAAAAAGAAAATTACTTAGTTTTCTTTCCATTTCATCACATCTTCTAACTTCATTAACAAATTTTCTTTGAAAAGCATTAACATCAGGATTTAGCTAAAAAAAAAAACATAAATATCAAATATCGAGTTAAATATATAAAATTAGAGTTATAAACATAGTCACAAGAACATTTTGATATTATATATCTCAATGCATTAAAAAAATAGTAATATTCACAAAATTCAAGGTCAGAAGAAATTGTTTCAATTTTCATTACTAACCATTAAAACTCTATTTCAAGTATGAAAAATTAATTATATTTAATAAATTAATTAATATATGGAAAAACTGCATTAACATCAAGACATTTATTACAACTTTCAAAAAATGTATTTGGATTTAAGTTAATGAATAAAAAGTATTTTATATAAAATTAGAGTGTGAACTAATAGTAGGAATTGAAAAAGAGAGAGAGAGAAAGGATAAATTATTGTGGAAAATTATACCAAATAAAAAAAAAGCAATTTTTGATAAACTAATACCTTCTATAAGCCAGCTAATAACAATTTATTTTAATATTAGTAGTAAAAAAAACTTTGGCCAAAGAAAACTGATTCTGTCAAATAAGATAATTTAAAAACCTTTTCAGTGTCATTAATGAAAAAGATATTGATGTTTGTTATATATTATACAGATTTAAAAAAAATTAGTATGTTTGGAAAGCTTCTAAATAATTCAGTATTGTTTTTTTTTTTAATTTGCCTTTCTATTTATTATTCAAACTGACAGCCTGCATTTTCAAATATAATTATTACGAATACCCCTTTACACAATATGTGTGTATGTGTGTGCGTAAAATTACAGAGCTAAAATTCAAAATATCATAAACACAATTCAGAATTTATATATTTAAGCCTCACAGAAATCTTTTAACTCCACTTTTCTCTATTTTATAAGCATATTAGAAAATTATGAAGAATAACAATTATTGATCTTAGGAAATGAATTCAGCAGTAATTAATGAGATATTTAGAATTAGAAGATAATAAAATAAGTAAAGAAAACTCTTTCCAAATATTTACATAAATGATAAACATGATTACAAAGATATTTTTGCAATTCCAATATGAAGATATATTTATTTTTTGTTAAAATTATAACACTCCATATGGATTTCATTACAGTGCAAGATGTTTCTATTATTTACAGTAGACAAAAATATTATTTGTAATTAAAAGCAATAAAATTAAAAGTGAGTAATAATATTAAAAAAACAATGATAAACAGTAATCAAATACAATACTAGCATACACTAAATCATAAACTGTAAACAAATACAACACTAGTATAAACTAAAATCACCGTAATTTAAAACATATTATTGAAAGAAAAATAATATTTAACATAATTAAATATGATGATTAACAGCTGCATGTCTCTATACCTCAAGGGATTGAGGAAATGCAAGATAAGTATGATTTTATACTCACATCTCGAAATTGTACTAAACCAAGTTCTCCAAGTTCAGAAACACATGCATAAGCTGCTTCTGACTGCAGAAACAACTGGCATAGTGTCATTTCTTCACTACGAAATATGGAACCCATGATTGCAATAAGACGGAAGTTTTAACCAAATAATTAATCACAATCAAATTTCAGGCAATTAAAGAACTGCTCATAGTTGTTGAAGTTAAAATTTCAGAATATTCCTAATTACGAAGAATTTAAAAAAATAATCAACTTAACAAATTTCAGCGGCTTTAAAGATTCTTGAATTTTACGACTTTTGCGATTTTATAATGTAAGGCAATACTTAAAACTCCGGATACCAACTCTTATCAACGTTGCCGCGAGAAATCAATACCTATTCGATTTTTCATTCTGCTGTTGCATCGATAAAGGAAATGACATCATACTGCGTTAAGGAAATGAAAACTTATGGAAATGGCAACAAACCATGTGATATTGTACTGTTACATAATGATCTAGTATTATTTTCTACTGTAACAAAATTAGTACCATTAAATTAATATTCACTGTAATGCGAAATTTTTTCTTTTTAGACAAAATGACCTTGATTTCCTCCTGAAATTTCATAACAACATCAGCTGTATATTTTTAAAACATAGTAAATAAATCTTTTCTGTTACTTTCTAAGGGTGAAACTCCTGCATGTAAGCAAAAGCTAATAGCCAATAAAAAAACGAAAGAAAAAAATATATATGTAAATATATTAAGCAAAATAAAAAAAACATTATTCTAAAAATACGATTTTTGAAATTTTAATCAAACGTATTGTGATTGTGTGTATGTGTTGCAACCTAATATTTCAGCCTATATTCTTCAACAAATAAATAAATAAATCCCAATACCTTATATTTTTCAAGTTTCAAGTAAATAAATAAAGAAGAAGAATGTCTTTCATGAAGTCTATATGATACCATAAGTTTTTTAAATGAGGGTTTAGAAAATTAAAAACATCACAGATCTTATAAAGAGACGATACATTCTTCATTTTCTTCAAATTCTCTTTTTCGAAGTATTTGCAAGTATGTTCATTGCAAGTACAAGTGGTGTTGTGAAAAAAAATGAAAACTTGTATAAATACTCTTTTTCAATCGCCTCTAAATAACGCAATTCTAAATTTTGAATTTTATATTGTAGTGTTGAATTTTTATATATATATAATATGTCCTAGGATTCTTTACTTTCTCTATAATTGTTCTCAAAGATTCGCGTTTGTACGACTTTTTTCTCTTAATTTGATTACAAATTGCTTTTCCTTTTATAGTACACTAATTAAATAGAGTTTTTTTAAATTTATATATATTACTCTTAGTAGTGACAAGAGTTAAATATTGGAGGGGGGAGAGAAAGAAAGAATTCCATAATGTAATTACCAAACATTTAACATTTTTCTTTTTTCCAATTCATTACAAGGCAGAAAACGATTATATATAGGAATTTTTAGCCTTATTCGGGAATCGAACTGGATAGTATTATGTTGCGTTCTAATGGCTTTCATTAAATTTAAACTATCATATAATATTAAATATTAGCAAAAAAACTTCACTTAATATTTTTGAAAATTTATTACAATATTCTAAATCACACAATGTATATATTACTGTTACAGTCTGTATTTAAGTTATAGTCTGATTCTAAAAATATATATCTTCTTGTAGTATTCTTAAATGTATACCATAACCTAAATTTTTATATATATAATTTAGACATTGCATGCCTTATTTCTTTATGGTTAATACTAAATAATTCAGAAATGTTTGTAATTTTCAAAATTGTATAATTTAAAAAAATATTTGTCCTTTTTCAGATTTTAAAAGATGAAAAATGTTCAAAAGTTTTGTGAAAATCACCAGTTTTAAAAATTTTTATGGTTACGTTTTCAATATTTTCTGACCACAAATTTGTTGGAGAGTTCTCTTATTAAACTTATAATAGAATTATACATCCCTTAACGGATATTGATAATAATTTTGGAGAAAAAATATTTACTCAAACAATTTTGAGACTTTTGAAAAATATTCAACTTTTTAATTAGGCTATATTTAAAATATTTTCAATAATTTTTGTTAAAAATCGATGATTAATTCAATAAATAAATATTTCTGAGTTTACAAAAAAATTTCAACTAGTTTGAATAAAATATATTTGACTTTTAGTATTTTATAGTAAATACAATTCCATAAAAAGCAAATGGAGAAAAACGCATTTAAAGATTCTAACCAGTAACCTTATAAAAAAAATTTAAGCTTATATTAAACCAATTATTTTTCTCAAAAATACTCAAATATTAGTAAGCGTAAAAGTAGAAATTTTATAAAATGCTATGGTTTTCGTAATTAATAATTGTTCTAGTTTACCTAAACTAAAATCAGAAGAAAAAAAGATTTAAAAAATATTATTTTATTTATTTATTTTAAGGTTTTTACTGTCAATATACAAAACACATCTTAAATTCATCCAAATTTCGAGAAAAAAAATCATAATAAAAAAAGTAATGTTCAAAAATAATTCATCGTTTAAGGGGAATATGTTCAAGGAGTTTTTAGATATTTTTCCATTGAAAAATTGTTTAAAAAAGGATCAATAGAAGGCGATCTTACATTAAACTTAAATAGTTTCTGCTAAAAAGGAAAACAGAGCACAATAACTTAGCACAAGCAATTTATTTCTAAGCAAAAGATGTCCAACGTGATAGCCACCAAAAGGGACCGGGTGCTTCAAAAATGACCTGTATATTTGAAAATTCAATGAAAAAAATGGGCAGCGATAGAAATACACCGTTTGTTGCAATATGTTTGGAACAATAATAAATTTTTTAGGCAGAAAAATTTGCAAAATTAGTAACAATTTTCAATAACAGATGGCGCTACAGTCCAAAAATCTAAATCATGATATTTTTCAAATATCGCGAACTGAGAAGAAACCCATGTAAATGTCTCAGGCGGGATGACTTTCCAGGCAGAACAGATATATTGCTACAGTTGTTCAATTGTTTCTGGATTGTGGCGGTTCTCCTGGTCTTTCAAGTGTCCCCACAGAAAAAAGCAACAGGGGTTCATGTCTGACGAATAGGGATGTCAACCCTCGCTGCTCTTGTATGTTTGGGATAGTCCAAAACAATCAAAAGCTCATCGAAATGTTCGCTCAGGAAATTAAAAACATTGGCCGTGCGATGTGCACGGGTACCATCTTGAATAAACCATGAGGTGTTCGCAATGTCTTCTAAGGCATTTTGTACCGCCACATATTCACGAAGAATGTCCAGATAGCTTGGTGCAATAATCAATGTGGATGTGAAAAATGAGCCAATGAGTCCTTTGGAAGAAATGGCGACCCAAACCATTACTTTTTCGGATGTAAGAATGATAGGACTGCAAATGGGAGTTTTCGGTTCCCCTATGCACCAGTTCTGTTTATTGACGAAGCCGTCCAGGTAAAAATAAGCTTCGTCGGTAAACCTAATGCTGCCGGCATGTATATCGCCGTCATGAATCCTTTGCACAATATCGTTAGCGAATGTCTTCCGTACATTCATGGAAGCAACGCTGAGAGGTTGCCGAGTTTGAATTGTGTTTGGATAGAGGTGTAAACTCTGAAGAATGAGATGATTCGTGGACGATAGCTTTATTTGGGCCGCAGCTTCAACATGGAGGTTTGCAGCTGCGATTGGATCATACTGTTGGATCACCTGTTGCATTGCCCTCTGTGGTTGCCGCACGCGGTCGTCCTGCCTTTCCAGCACGTTTATTCTTCACGTTCCCAGTCCGTTGAAATTTTTCAGATTCTTTATTGTATCGCCTTTCGGTCATTTGGTTGCATTAAACTTCTGTTCAAAACTTCATCTTGTTGCAACAACACTGCGTTTACTTCTATATCTTTCAAATCTCCAACGGCTCCATTTTTTGTTGAAAATTGTTACTAATTTTGCAAATTTGTCTGTTTGGAAATTTACTGTTGTTCCAACCGTATTGCAACAAACGGTGTATTTATATCGCTGCTTGTTTAATATTTATTGATTTTTCAAATATATCAAAATATCGGTCATTTTTGAAACACCCGATATCAAGCAAGTGAAGCTCCGTAACTACGCTTATCACAGTTGAGTGCATCATGCCGGTATAGATGCCACCAAAGACTTGTTAAATGAAATCTTTCAGTTTCTCTAAAGTGTCTGGAAATCCCCGGCAGATTCCAGACTTTAAACGTCTACAACCAAGAGTCCGCTGGAGTAAAGTCTGACTATCGTAAAGGACACTTAAGTTTACATCTTCGGCTTATTACTCAGTCCTCAGAGAATGTAAGAGGAATTAAGAGGAACGTCTTAACGGAGAAAACAATATTTGTCGGAGCATCATTCTACATGAAAGTGATGGCAGTTGATGCACGTCAACAAGTCTCGTAAAACCGTTTTATAGCGACGAAACTTTTTTTCCCTACTGAATATAGGACAACACTTTTCAAAAAAGAAAGGGCATTTAATGAAGGGAGTGATTAAAGTATTCCAAACAATCAAAGGCGAAGAACGTATGTGAACCATCTTGTATTCACAACGATTAAATGTCAAGCAGATACTGCTATTAAGCGTACTGATGTCATCGTACATTGAAAAGGTAAATTTATCTTTCTACATAATATTCTCCAACCATTGCGCCATTTTACATTTGCGCAAGCACCCATATTACAAAGGCTTGTCTTTCATCGGAATCTGTTGTCTGTAACTGACGAAATATTTGCATCTTGTATGGTTGCAGTTCCAAGATTCCGCATAGAAGGTGTCAGATCGACATTCTCGGAATTCCCTTAACTCTTTCAGCTTCACATGCTCTGCTAATCCCCATTGATGTATCATTTGTGAAATTTCCCGTTACACCTTGTGCAGTAAGGATGCGGTCCGTAAGGACGGATGTCATGGAGAATCCTCCAAATTATTCGTTTCCTTAAAACTGCATACTAAATTCCTTTATCCCATTCTATGAAATAGGGATATTATTCGCCTTGATTCCTTTCACAGTGTAGAATTTTCGCAACTCTTTAGTAGTGGATTCATCATTCGTGTTAAAAAAAACCCTCTAATGTTCGATACGATAACAAAAACAGGATGCTGGCACAAATTTCAATTCTATCCTGATTTGTATAAAGCATCTAGGTTTGACTTCTGAATACCATCTGTCGGTCATTTTTTAATCATTTTTAAATACATCCCAAGACATTTTGAACATTCCTGCAAGTCACAGCTTTTCTAGTATTTCTTTTTATAATATGATTTTTTTAAAGTTTGCACAAAATTATGACGCACCCTGTATTTAGGAAATGATTCTCAATTTTTTTTTACCTAAGTTGTTGCTTATTAATACCTAATAATAGTTGTAAACTTTTTAAATAAAATATGAATTGTAAATTTATTTGATACACGAAAAGTCTTGGAAAAACTAATTGAATACGAATGAGTTTAAACCACAAGGTATTCTAATATAGAGAGTGCAACCCTACTTCGGTGTTGGACAATATAAAACTACATTGTTTGAGAATAGAATTTGTATTAACTGTAACCGCATTATCCATTCTTCATTATATTTCAATAGAAAATCTTTTCTCGCTTTTAAATGTTCAATTTTAAATCTTATTTAAGCCATGGTTAACTATTGCTGCGAAATTGGATGCAAATAAAAAAGCCTCTAAAGATATTTCTCTATCATTTCACAGGTATGTACAATATACTTATTGTATTTATATCTATTTTAATTCATTTTAAAATTTCATAGCCTCGATTACTCAGTGATTTTGGCGTAATAGCTGAATAATATTTCATAGTTTTTTTTACTTATTGCATTTAATTTATTTAACTCGTTATTAAGGCTCATTTAAACTGATGAAACTGCATTATTTTTTGCTATTGCTTTATTTTAAGCTCGAATGTGTTGGAAGTGCTTGGCTGAAAGCTTGGCGAGGATTTTTTCTCGCCTATACAATTGTTTATATAAACATTAATGACTGATTAATGATTGTGTATTTATTTTGATGGAAATAAAGTTTATTATTATTTATAAAATACATATAATTACTAAGCAAGAAAAAAAACAAAATAAATGAACTTTTCAAGGAATGAAAATCAACCATTACAAATTTTGAGTTTGCCAAGATTTGAGATATATCGAATAAAAGTGTATCTTTACTCTCAGATTCCCCTCAAACTACGTGATTCATGTTGCACACACTTTTTTTCGACTAGAAACATACGACTAACTTCCTCTATTTATATACCAGATCTATGGTTTAAACACACTTATAGAAACTTTTTGTTCACACTATTTCTTGCAAGAAATAAAACGGTATTGCAAAATAAAACAATAATAAAGTTAGTTTAGTAGAAATTATGATGTTTTAGTAACTTAGGATCATTAATTCTTCTTTCACTTATGAATTTGATACCTAAATATCAAAACGATTTTTTTTAACTACTTTATTTCATAAATTTCTCTAGCCTCTTAAATTTTGAATAAATGCACATCTTAAAAAAAATTTAATGCTTTAACTCAACACTTTTTAATAAAATATTTCCCTTCTCTTCAGGGAATTGAATTTTTATTTACTCACACTTAAAGAATTCAACACTTAGAACAATTTAATTGACTCTATCAACACATATAGATTCGAATGTTTATTTTTGAATCATCAATGGTTAAAGTTAAAACTGGGTTTAAAAATTTTAAATTAAACTATTAAAAGAAGGAATAACTTCAAAGAAAGTTTTTTAATTCAATTTTAGTATTAAAAAAGAAATATTTTGAATCTAGCAAAAAGACAGAAAAAATAATAACGCATTCAGTAAAATAATTATCATTACCTAGTTAGGAATAAGATTTTAAGGGGGCAAAACACAATTCCCAAGAAGCGAAAATGTGTCATTTTCGAAAAAAGTAATATAACACATTGAAAGTGAGTTGAGTAAGTCTAAGTAATTCCTTGTAAGTCTAAAGTTTTTTTACAAAATTGTTGAACATTTACGGAATTCTGTAAATGTTCTCTCTCTCTCTCTCGAAAACAAAGCTATCCCATTATAGATTGAGTTTAAACTTTCAAACTTTCGAAGTTTATAAATTATTGTTTCGATTCGGACAAAAGTTTTAGGAGAAAGTTATTAAAATAAACATTTTTTTTAACGGACATAGTAAAAATTTATGATCCAGTTAGCATGCTGATCGTGTCTAAATCATAAGATATTTAATCGAAGTTCTGTCACGGTTATTTACTACATTATGTTAGCCTAATTCCTAAAATTCGTTTTAAGAATTTGCACAACAGTAGTCCCATCATCTTTCGATTTATAAAGTTAATTATGCATTTAACAAACTTCCACAGGGTACATATAGTACTGATAGCCACGACCACTGGTAAGGTTCATTTCTATATGTCGACCGTTAATTATTCCTGTAAGCATAGTAGCAGGACATGAATCTAAGAATACTGTAATGCAAGTTGTTACATTGGGTTAATTGCTATATTGTTGGTTTTGGAATGTTGAATTCTGTTCGTACTCTACATGAGAGTAAATTGAAAAATAATCTTATCTTACATTGCAAAAGTGTCATTTTTTTGCGTCAAAAGTATGATGCTTTTTCTTTCCTGTTTGGGGAAATAAGGATCCTGTAGTTTGTAGCCACTAAATCGATTTGTAAACTCATTTTCCAAGAACGATGCCAGAAATTCAAAAAACGACGTTTATATTCTCTTGCAATTAAGCCGGTATTATATTTATATACCACATGAATCGTCAGAAAATCCAAACATTTTTTTTTTTTTTTTTGTTTCTGAATATGTTATTTCTTTACAAAACATAGATGCGTCATCAAAAAGAAAGTATTCGCTTGCAAGTTATTTATAATGTTGAAATTGTAGCTGCCTGCCAATCAAACTGAACAACATACGCCATGAGTATATTTCTTTGAAGTCCTGATGAGTCGATTATATACTATTACTAAACAAATATTAAAAATATGACCTTTTCTCTACATTACGTAAATTTACCTCCCCTCCCCCCTCTCTCTCTGTGTAGTGATATTAAGTCAATTTTAATCCTAATTAATTTCCAAACTTTATCTTAATTTAGCCTATAGTAATATCATTCTAAAATATTCTCTTTTTTCCTGATCCATTCCACTTGTTCCATTTAATTAATTCAGCAGAAGCTGTGTAAAATTGCTGAAACAGATAAACGCCGGTTACTTTCTCACACTCCGTGGGAGATATGAAAATTGCTGACCTAAACAAAATATCTTAAAAAAAGATACCTGTGTTTCCCTTGCCTCTAAGGCGTGAGACATGAAAATCCCCACTGAAATCTGATTTTAGAAGCTCTATAAAAAATTATTTAACCCTATCAAAGTCTTGGTATTTAAGACTAGGGATAATGATTTCCCACCCCTTTTATACACTTAGTTTTTCGTCATTCCATTTTGTGTCGTTCTGTGTTGTGCACGTCGTTTTCGCTTGTAAATAATGCCTGCTCCCGTGATGGAATAAAAAGAACTTAAAAATTCAACCTGTCTTCCCCATTATTTCGGCTATGACTCTGCTATCTGCTTTCATCAAATCATTTAAATGTTTATATATATATATATATATATATATATAAAATTTTTAGTAAAATGCTACTTTTTGGATGCATAGGAATTGAATATTTAACTAAATAAGAATCTCCCCCAAGCCTTCATTAGCAAACTTTTCATGCGAGAGAAAGCTTTCTATGATATTGGCGTGCAATAGTTCTGAAATATCAACTTTCAGCTTGAAGTATTTTATTGAACTATCGTGTCAATCATGGCGAGTTTTTTTTTTAGATCAATTTCTGGTATGCGTCTCTGGCGCCTGTTAATAGTATTGAAACATCGGAATTGTGCTAAGACAATGGACACAGATACAATCAATTAAAACAAAACTGATCATCATTTTCCACAATCGATTAATACAAAAATTTGACATAAAATTATGCTTGTAATCACAAAATCCCGTTGCAAATTTGATATATTTAAGCCCTTCCTTTTTTTAATTATGGGGTTTGTATGTTTGTATGTTATGAAGACCGACGGACAATCAACCCTTTTTTTCGATTTGGTCAAAAATTGACAGTGAATTCGACATTACAACAACGGGGGAAGATTCATAAAAATTTAGAGTTCGAATTTTTTTGATGATTAATATACTTTCACCTTACTACTTATATGAGAAACTAAAAAAAAAATGAATAAATCATCATTTTTATGTCTTTACTTGTCTAAACGAAATTTGTTTATCTCCATGCAAAAAGAAACCAAGTTCATTGCCAAGAAATTTTTAACTTATTATTTTAAGTCTTTATTTTCCCTTTTATTATTAAAATTATCAATGAGCAGCTGCAGTTGTCCAACAAATGAAGTGAATCTTAACACCTTATAACACTCCAAAACTACTTCTACCTAGTACCGAAGTTTTTAAACAAACAAAAAACTAAAAGGTCATCAACGATGGTCTTTTTGAAATACATTTTAGTATTAACAACGGTTTGCTGATATTATTTTCTTATCTTTTTAATTTTATTTTTCTGTATAGTGTCGGATAATTAGTGCAAAGAGTAATAGATTTATTAATGCTTTTTTAAACCGTTGTTCAATGTTAATATTTTAGTATACCTTTCGTCTGAGAAAGAAAAAAAAATCTTTTGCCAAATGAAACGTTTTCTAGTTAAAGCAAACAGAATACCCTACTATCGTTTCATATACTAATGTAATTCTTTCTGGTTATGCTAGAGAGAGTAAACATTTGCATCTGAAATTACCCTTTAGTATCAAAAGCTGTCTGTTAGTTGCTAGTTGCTAAGCAAACGTCAAACAACGAAGAATCTTTGCACGCAACAAAGACTGTAAAAAAAAATTTTCAAGTATCACTTACTTGTAGTTGTTTTGTTTATTAAAATAAAAATTTACTCTGGAATTATCGTTGGTGGGATCTCATTTGCACGCTTATGGTGGAAAGTCACATTTGCTGGAAAATAGGAGCCTCGCATGCATGAATGCAGATAGTAGTCACATGAAATTTAGAAAATTTCTGTAGGGAAAGCTTGAATTTCATCACATATCTTTTTGCCAGTTATTTGATTTTTCAGTTAGTTCAAAGAAAATATATGTATGGGAACAACATTCGTGACTAGGCATTGAAAATGCCTTTTGCGAAGGTAATATACTCATTTGAAACGGTTTCATTATAGTTATACAAAAACTCAAATATGATGATCTAATCTTACTATATGCTTCTCTTCATAAACGGTTCAGGGTTCAATTCCTTTGCTACGTTTCAAGTATTAATAATAATAAATTTCATGTATACTTATACTAGCAGTACTCTCACAGCGTCGCCCGTGGCATAGCATCCAAGAAGAAAAATTAGCTTTTAACTTAAGTCTAGTCTTCACCAGATATGACATGGGCAGGATACGCAACATCAAACAAACACAAAAATATGTTGTGGTTGGATTTCCTTCTTTTCGCATACTGAGATTTGAATCACTGTTTAAAATCAGACGTAAACAAAGAAATGTATCGCATGCGTATACCACAGCTCTTGCTATTTGCAGATGCGCAGTTTGAGGTTTTCGTGCATGCGGGGATAAATTAAAATCGCTATTATAAAATTCCCTTTTTTATTTTGATATGTTTTTAATGTATTAAAATATTCCCCAATAAATGCTGTAAAAACGGTATAAATCAATATCCGTTAACTATTTCTCGAGTTTTTGTGGTTTCAACATACAGACGCCTTCAGGAGATTTCATTTTATACTATGTACAAATTTTGGGATTATTTAGTTGACATTGACGAGATCGAAATGTCTACTCTCTAGGAACTCTTTTTTGTATACATCAACAAATTGCGGGTGAGAATCGCTAATATACATATATGTATATGCCCTGTATATTGGTTTCCATAAACTGTTTTGAATATCACTAAGTAATAAACACCATTATTGCATTTGTAAATGTTTTTCTTTTAATTTCGTTTTAATGCCCGCCTGCAACTTGCATTTTATCTACATTCCTGTAGACTAAAGGTGATTCCTACGGTTTGCAGGAATTTGAATAAAGTGCTAATTATATTCTGTGTAAATAAATTAATACATTTTTGTCTGAAAAGTAAACTTTTAAGTACCAATATAAGGTTTTTTTACACGTATAAACAGATTTTCAAAAACTCGAAAAACTTAATTCATGACCATCCGGTTGAACGATAAGTGGCAGAACTTTACCAAAGAAATAAGCAATGACTGCAAAATATTTGTTTCTTTATAGAATGATTTACCATCCACAAAAATAAAAGGTTTTGATTTTGGAATTCTGTTTTAATTATTCGTAGATATAATTTATTTAATTTGGCGTTCTATAAGGCCCCATTTAACAAAAGTTTAATCCTTTTTTTGTTTATCGAATTTTTTTTACGTTCATTAACAAAAAGGCAGAACTTGATTACTTCTATTCGAGTGTCTAACTCCAAAAGTGATATCAGTAACAATTTACTTGTTGTGTAAATAATAATTTTCCACAAAGTTACTAATCAGCTGTTAAAGATGATTTACAGGGAAAGTCTGAATCTAATAATCGAAAAGCCTTGAAGACTTCATAGTATATCAAACGAGATAATCGATTGCGATCAGGAGACGAATTATAAATAGCATACTGAGACTAAAAATAGAAAATTATTAAATGATTGAATGCCATCAAGCATTAAGGGATTGGAAATTCTTAAGAAGTTTAATTTTTAATTATTCTCGATTTTTTTTGTAAAATTATATAGTTATATTAGATATGTTATTTTCATTCAATTACTCTTTTAGTCAGATAATTAATTTTTTATTTCCCTTTTTTTTCAGAATAAAAATGGGGATTAATATATGGAGGTAGAAATTCTCAGGTAAATATTTTAACTACAGTTTTTCTGGTGAATTAAAATTAAATTAAATTTTTCTTTTTCTTGATAACTTTCGGAATCATTACAGCATAAAAATCATTACCAAAATGATTTTTATGCCCTTTCAAAATTTGAAAAATTATCTTCTTAAGATACAAATTTAATACCGTAGAAATTCTTTAATATTTCCAAATTACAATATTTTTTGCCTAATTTTCAAAATTTCATTTCTTTATTGCAGAATTGCAAACCGTTTTCGTTGGACTTTCAAATCTTTAATAATTTAATTTTCTTCTATTGTTGAAAGCGTAAGAAAGAAGGATTCGGCTAAAAATCTGTGTCCTTACAAGACAAATAAAAAAAAAAGTGTAGTTGCAATTTTACGAAATTTATACAATAGAGCTGCGTATTTATGTTTTTAATGGAGCTATGATGTTGTGGTGCTGGTCTTCATTAGCAAGGTTCATATACACAATAAACAAAACCTAAGGAAGGCAATTAATATTTCCGGGCTGTGTTGTCAGACTGCTTTTAAGAATGAAGCTATATTTAAATGATGAAATTCAATATAAGAAATGCTTCCGGCTAGCCAACTTGTCGCTTTAGGCGATTGGGTATCAGAAAAGTCAATTGATAAATTTAATTGATAATTATCAGCTGTGGTATAGTGAGGGTAAGGGTAATGAATGACATTGCTTCAATTTTTTCACTCTAAATGTGAGCAATATCGCTAGTGGTTTAACGAATTTTAATAACGTCTGGGGGTTTGAATTATCAAATCTTTTCTTTAATATTGTACCTTAGAAAGTATATATGACAATATTTTATGTTTTATCAAAATTTATTATTTATTAATATATATACCCAATATATATACTTTATAAAGTGAAGTGTGATATTATACTTCACGTTTTGTTGTTGTTGTTGTTGTTATTTATGGCACTTGCTATGGACAAACTCCCCGCTGAAACAGCAGCAAATTTAAGCCGAAAGAAGTGTCTCTTGTTTTTGAAGTAGCACCAACTAGGGCCAAGAGTACGACTTAGCTACACACTCACCACATTTGCTAGCAAAGCCATTTTTACAATGGGACACAGTCACACATCTCGCAGATAGCACACCGAAGAACAACCATACCCGAACCGGGACTCGAACCCGGGACTCTCAGAAAACGAGGAAGACTCGCTACTTCTGTGACAGAAAGCCTGCTCACGTTTGGTCTCCTCTAAAACTGGAATCCAGAGTATATGTCCCATGTCCGTGATTATCAAGTCACTGGTTAGCAGTTATTTTAGTTTTCTCTATGTTCGAGTTTTCAGTTTCGAAAATCAATTTAACGTCACAAGCCAGCATAGGAGAACTAGCTGTCACTATCTATAATCGAACCTTTAACGAACAAAAGCCTATACTGACCGAGGAATCAAGGAAAAAAATAAATTGCTTGACACAAAAGCAGCAATAAAGACAAAGTATTGACGCTTTTGTTTAACTTTTTTAAGTTAAAGATGGATGGAAAGAATGAAAAAATGAAGCTTGCCGCCATCAATACCTTGCCAAATTGTTGATGTAGACTGAGGTGAAAAAAATCATATTTTTTCCTGATCTATATTTTTTTTCACTCGCTACGTTACGGTTATGGAAAATATGAGTGATTCATTTCATAAAAAAGAAGTAAACTTCTTGTATTTTAATCGTTTTCACATTCAATGTAACGAGTTCTACCTGTCTCTAAATCAGAATATGATATTTGGATTCAATTTGAAGAGTTAATTTAATCAAATTTGAAATCATGATAATTTGAACGGAAGGAACTCCGGATATCCTAGAACTGAACTTCTACATGACATTGCTACAAACACATCCATATTCTTGTAATTTAAATCGAAAATTCAGCACATATTTCAGAATAAAGTGAATTTTAGATGCAGTTCTGCGAATAATCAAGGAACAATGTGTATGGAAAAAAAATGTTTCTGAAAGATTAAAGAAGACCGGAAAATATTAATTTAATCATGGTACTATGAATATCGATTTCGTTGCGGTTATTTCCTTGAGAATTAATTTTTCTGAAAACAATAATGCGTATTTTTTTTCAAATTAACCATACACTAAAGATAAAAAAAGTGATGAAAATAAAAAAAATGTCAGTACGGTTGAGGATTAAATATTAATTTAATTCATATTTATTAGAATACTATAAGTATATTAATCTGAAATTGAAATACAGAAGTAATAAAATATAAAATACTTTCATTAAAATTGCAAAGAAACGGAGAAAGAATGCTTACTTTTAACGATAGCGATAATTTATATTCACAATATCTGTATTACCTTTAAATTTTGAGAAAAAAGCAAAAAAACAATGCCTTTCTATCATAAAGTTTCTATTACTTATATTTTTTGGAAATCTTCATTTTAGCTATTTTAAGTTAATTTGTTTTCAATTTTTTAAAAATCTATACACATTGTACATTACTGTAATCAGTTGAGTGATCTCTCCAAACTAAACAAAAATTCGATTTTTTTAATATTACAAATCGGCCAAATCCCCCTTAGCTAATAATTATCAAACAAATTTTCTAGAGCGGCTAGTACCCTTTCCAGAAAATGATGGAAGAGAAAACTTACATGTAATGACATCAGGAAACTGTATGATCGTGGACAAAATGGGGAAAAAGATTCATGGATTTGCTGTTTTCACATAATAATGATGGATTATACGAGTGAAATTCGACTATGTTCCTTTGGGAAATCTCGAAGTTGTTTTTAGAAAATGAAAGTTATTTATAGAACCCATAAATTTCTGTTGAAGTTACTAAAAATTGTCTCTTTTTTGATACGTGCGCAGCTTTAGAAAATGATTATAGATAGTGCTTCTTAAAATAAATGCAAGTTCTCATCATTACATGAAAGATTACAGATAAGATTAAAATTCCAATAGAATTAAAGAAATTTAATTCACATGAATCCATATTCAAGCAATAAATTCAACTGAATATTTCATATGGTTGAGATATTATGTGAATTAATTTTCTGAAAACTTTAAATGATGTGTATAACTGTTTCTGTTATGTGAATATATAAATCCTGTAAAGTCATATTCTTTTTAACCAGTCAGTGGAAGGGATTTTTAAACTAAAACAGCGAATCATCTTTGAGGAGCATCACAAAATAATTTCATTTCAATTCATTACTTGCTAAAAAAATCTTTTTGAATTAAAATGAAATAAAATAAAAATAAGAGAAATGAATATTTTTCTTCTTAACGATTTTACTCTCTGTTATTTGCATAGCTGATTTGCCTTATATATTTCTTTCCAATAAATTTATTTCAACCCCTTAAATTTTTTTCTCTTCATGAAATTCTGACCAATAAAACAGAAAAATGACATGCAAATAATATTAATTTTTAAAAATTAATGTATTTTTTTTAAATTCATGCAGACAAAATTTTAACGGGTTTAATAAAGAGCCTCCCTTTAAGTATTATAAACTTTCGAACCCTCTTTACAGAATTGCAGGTCAAAAATTTGCAAAATTATATTTCTCGTCTATTGTCATTAATTTTTAAATATAATGGAACTTTGTTAGCATGTAATTTTTTTTTTTGAAATATCAACTAATTTTCATAAATTAGGAGCATTTCCACTAATGAATGTAAGTATTTTTCGGTTCTGGGCGGAAGAACACTACAAGGCTCTCTTTTAATAAGAATCGATTTAGCATTACATTTCAGTTCATTTTAACATATAAATGACTTATTTCCAAATAAACACTTTTATTTTTATCATGTAAGAACATGATATTGTTTTAGTTAGGAGGTTTTGATGTCTTCGAAATTTTTGGACAAGAAATAATTTTACCTGCTTTTACCAGTATTGCATTATTATTATGTATGCTTCTTTGACAGCAAATGCGTTTTTAAAGCCCGCACAGCTTTTACCAGTATTGCTTTAATATAACGTATGCTTCTTTGATTGACAAGAGATGCGTTTTTAAAAGGTTGACGAAGAATTATGACATCATAGTTGTTATTACATGTAAAAATCGGTGAAGCTCCAAAACTTTGTTTGCCAGCTAGAAAAATTTTAAATGAAAGTTTTAAAAAATTATCATTATATATATACATATACACCTACATATATATTATAGAGATATAGGGAAGTCTCGTGATACTTTCAAACCGGTTTAAACTGGTTAATGACTTAAATTAATTAATGTAAATAATACTTAAAAATAATAATGTTCTCACACGATAACTTGAAATTTGCGATCGTAAATTTCATTTTTTTTATTTTATTAACTTTGAAAACGTATATTTATTTTTATTAACATATGATGATTCCAAATTGTCCAGCAAACTATTGATTAAAGATTTTATGAATATAATTATAAATAAATAAATGTTACGAAACGTATAGAAACTTGACGAATTATATTTAATAACATTTTAATATTATCCTAATATTTATCATTCATAGAATTTGTAATCTTATTATTTTATTTATTTGATAGAGAACAAATATTTGAATAGAGAATAAATTACAATTTTGAATAGAGAATAAAATACAGTTTTGTAGTCAAGCTTGAATTTTTGGCAACAATATTTCACATTTCAATTTACAAAATTGTTCATAAATATGAAATTTACCATTCTGGATAGGTAGATACAGCCAATGAAGGATAAATTCATGAATAAATAAATATGCAACGCATTAAAAGCAATCTTGTAAGAGATTGTTACATCAAATTTATCAAATTCCTTGATAAACTTCTATAGTTAAATCAAATTATTTTATCAAATTACAGATTAAATTTTTAGAAAACTGTTTATAAGTACTTGGATTTGGATTTTTTTTTAAATCTCGAACACGACGATTCTATAAGCTAGATCTGTATAATAATGTACATATTTTTAAAATGTTTATATTAAAGCGTTTTGCATCTACTTCGATTTGAAATGTTTCAGTGCCAAAGTCTAAGTCTTTCTTCAGATACAGAGTGTTTATGTTTACTCAATAATAGATTATGATGATTCGGCAAGGTTGGGAAATGCTTGCATGACTTGGATATCGCTCACGTAACTTAGATAACATCCATTTGATCAATCTTGAATTGTTTTAATCTTAATTCATTTGAAAAGATTAGTATATTTTAACAAAATTTAGTTTAGAAACGACAGTTAATATTCGTGAAATAGAATTTTGCATTTAAATTTAACTTAAGGAAATTACAAAAATATACATTACATCATCTAAAGACGAAGTAATAATTTGAAGCTTTTTGAGTGAAGTCAACTTCTGTTGCCACTGATTAAAGCTTTGATTAATAAAAAAATAATGTATTTCTTATAATTCAATTCAATCCACTGGCAGTTGTTATTGTTATTTATGGCACTTGCCATGGACAAATCCAGCTGATACGTAAGTAGATTTTAAGTCGAAGATAAGCGTCTCTTATTTCAAGTAGTGCCAACTACGGCCAAGAGTAGGACTTTAGCTACACACTCATCACATTCACTTGAAAAGCCCCTTTTTACAGGGGGCGCAGTCACACATCGCTCAGATAGCACACAGAAGAACAATCATGCTGGACCTGGGACTGCCAGAACAAGAGGAAGACGCGCTACTTCTGCGCCAGAAAGCCGGCTCACTGGCAGTACAAAAAGAAAGCTTTTTTTAAAAAATTGCATAGAACAACAGTATTTCTAAATGAGAATGTCTTTCGCTGCACACATTACTGTTAATTTCTTAGGAAATATTAATATATTTCATAAGAAGTTAACTTCGGATCATTTTGAAACCATCATTATCATTTATAACAGTTTTTACTCTGTCCTCAAATATATCATATTTTGTAAATTGGAAAGCTACATCAATCACCTCTTAATAAAAAACGCTGAACAAAAATGCAAAAATTCACTGAAAAGCTGAAAGTTTTAAAGAAAAGAACTGAACAATGTTGAACAAAAATTTTATCAAATGAAATCCTTGTTGAAATATCGAAGTTTTAAAACAAGATATTTTTGTAATTCAAATCAATGCGATTTTCAAAATAGTAGTAATAATTTGAAAAGTAAATAAAGTCTACATTGATTTTTTTTGTTTTAAAAACAAGGCAATTTAACCCTTTGCACTCGAGCGGCGCCCGGCCGTATTGGAAAAGTAATTCGATGCATAATTATTCAAAATAAAGAGACTTGTTTATTGCTCCAAATTTGTGTGTGTGTGTGTTAGAATTGAATTTCTCCGTCTTTTTACCATTATGTAGGTATTTTCAATAATCAAAATTGAAAAATAAATAAATAAAACTTCAAAATGATGCACCGTCCTGAATGGTGCCGAAGAAGAGTCATCGAGTGCAAGGGGTTAATAATACAAAGAGATTTGAAATTATTATTGATAAAATCCATTATTAATTTAATCAGAACAATAAATCATACCACAGGATATGAAGAAAAATAAAGGAACGATCGAATCTAAAAAATTTAAATGATAGCCTATTCTTATGGTACAGGAAGGTATTTTTATTTTTTTAACAAATATCTGCTTTAATATTTCATTCTAAAATTATCTCTTGTCTCATTATGAACAATATAAAGGGAGATAAAAATCGCTGTTCCAAAAATTATTCTTTAACTACGCATATTCAGTAATGGAATGACGATCACGAATACTACTTCTGATCTTGTTAGCTTCCTGCATGAAAAATTATGTGTTAGTCCGTTGACAATACGGTAATTTTCATTTAACGTGCTTCGTCCTTTTTCTTTTTTTCTGTCATCGTTTGAATTTGTTCTGGTCACATGATCATGAACGTCACTTCGTAACCAAGCAACCATTTTTCGAGCAGAAAGCTTCTTTTCAGTTCAAGTCAATATCCTCTTGTGAATCTCAGATGTGGAGCTAATTATGTCTGTCTTTGTGCTTGATAAGATTACGGCGATTAGATAAGGTAAGTATTGATTGAAATAGTTATAAATTTATTGTTTAATTTCTGTCATTATCTTATTTTTATAAATACATAATTGTCCAACCTTAGATTAAAGATGATGTATACTTAAACAATTCATAAACAAAGTATGGAACTAATTTTGAATAATTTCATATAAAATAATTTTTTTAATTATACAACATAAAATAAAAAAAGAACGTTTAATACTCGATAACATTTAAGTTAACAATTTCAATAGTTTTAAAAATATAATAAAATATTTATAATATATCTTTGAGACTTATTGTTATATAATTGCACTTCTCTAAATGAATTCTATCAAACGCCTTTCATCAGAATACGTATATTTATTGCATGATTCATAGTAACTGTTTTGGGAAAATTTTGTATGTAAAAACAAATTTTAAAATAACAATGGGTTGTGAATAACGATCAGCTTAAACAGAAACATTTCTTACTTTATACAGTATATAAATTATGCATTTATATAAAAGCTAAAATGTTGATAATTAAGTTGGGAACTGGTGTTAAAATTTAAAAATATTCCAAGATATTTTTAATGCAATACATGACAATGAACTGAAATCTAAGCAACATTTCATTTAAAACAAGTCTAATTTGTTGCAGCTGCTGGCACTAGTGCATTTTCCAAGCGAATTTTATTCTGTAAGCAACAGATATCAAAATTCGGGGAATTAAATTCATTTTTTTCATGAATTGATATATTGAATGCAGCTGAATTTAACTTAAAGGGTTCTAAATTCTGTTAGTACAATTTTTTTAAAAAAATTGAATAATTTATTTTTAATAAATACATATTTTATTAATCTATTTAATATTAAACTTGAAAGTTTACTCTATGAGAGGTATATTTTAAAATTGTGGGAGTTGTAAAAATATATGAAAGAAACATTTTTTTTAAAGATTTTGTTGTCTATTTTACTATTTTTTTTTATTCGATGCAGTTTTCAGATTAGTATCAACATAAGAACTGTTAGAGATGGGCATTTCTGCTGCTGTTTGGTAAATTAATTTTGCTTTAAAATTGAGAAAAGTATCAAGCAACTTCTCATCTTCATACTCAAGATCTGGAAAAGTGGTGATTGAGAAAGATATTTCCCTGAAGGGTTGTAACACTGCAAATTCTTGTCATCTTGACAGACTGAACATTTTAAAAATTTGATATCTTCATATTTTTTTCTCTAATTTTTCTCTGCATTTATGATGCCATAGGCTTTCCCTACAGTTTTTCTGTCAGACATAGGTTCATTCCTTTCTCTTGCAAGTGTAGTATATAATTATTGTATACTTGATACAATAATTATATACTACATATTGATTGTATTGATTGTAGGATTATATTGATTGTAGGATCTTTCTGAAATTATTTGAATCATATGTGAATATAATAAAAGCTTCGTAACGTGGTTAGTTTTATTCACAATAAAGTAAAACTTGATTTTTCCATCCAAAATGCTAGTGAGTAAAGAATATGATTAATAGAACAAAGTAATTTCAGGCAAATTTAGATGTATTACTAGACGGCACATTTAATGACCCAAACATAAAATATGATTATTTACGTCATTTAAAGTATTTTTCTAATTGGAAGAGTATGATTCTCTCAAACAGCTTGAATGTTAACGATTATTCCACAATTACAGAGGGTAATTAGTATATATTCAAACTATTTTTTTAAATTTAAAATAATTTATATGTCTTATTCTAAATTTCACAAAGCGATACAAATGGATAAAGATTATTGGACGAAGAAATGTTGTAAAGTTACTTTGTTCTAGGCTTACATTTTTAAAATTGAAAAAGGAACGTGAATACAAATTATTGCCCCTGTTAAATTTCTTACAGTAATGTTCTTATTAGGATTTCTTATTACAGTAATGTTCTTATTAGCATTTTAATACAGAAACATTTTAAAATTTCTTTAATTTGCAAATAATCTGATTTTTAGTAATTGATATATTTGCTTTCCAACGATTCTGGTCTTTTTTTTGTCCTTTTTTTAATTCGTTTTGTCCTATAGAATCAAAACAATTTTATTGGTCGTTCTGTATTAATAAATTTATTGCTTTTTAAATGATGTCAGTAAAAAAAAAGCTGAAGCAGTTACTAAACATATGAATAAGTCAATTTTAAAGATAAATTCTGGGGAGAATACTTGATTATTTAAATTAAAAATATGAAATATTGAATTCCTAATGAATTTGAATTGTGAAATTATCTAGTTCGATTAAAAATATTGAATAAAAATGAAAATTAAGAATATTTATGAAACAATTACTGTGTTTATACGTTCTTTAAAGTTAAGATTTTAAAGAAGTTTGGTTTCAATTTGATCTGCATCGTCTAACCGACATTTAAAATTTTGAAGGCGCCACAAAATCAATCTTCATGTTGCTAAAATCAAATATTAAATGAATTAAATAGAATGGAATAATGATAGTTTAAAAAATCTACACCCGATATAAATTTAACAAAATGATGATTAATTGTATATTTTGAAATTTGCATGTATTTCAAGGCCATCACAAAACTCCGAAATGCAAAATGTTTGAGTCTATAAATAATGTTCCGTGATTTAATAGAAATAATCAATAAAACTATTCGTATGTAAAGCAATGAAACGAAACCAATAAAGGTCTCTAATTAAACCTTTATTTTTGACAAGAATAGAAATTCTATTTTTAGCTTGTCACATGATTAAAAAAATTTTGAGTCTAATAAAAATAGCACATAAATGTCATGAATTTGATCCACTTATTCTCTTTTTTACTATCGATGCGTTCATTCTATCGGAACTTTAGCCCATTGTATTTAAAAGCTCCCGTACGATAAAGTTTTATATAAAATGTAATATATTTCATAATAAATTCATGAGTTTTACTACAGTAAAAATTATTTAATTTAATATAAAATATCGAAAAACAATTAAAACTAAATGTAAAATTTATGAAAGTAATCTATTAAAATTACTAAAAATACTGGAGACATTTTTACAAAAGATATTGCAATATTGCATTTAGAATACATAAATGCTGCAACTTCTAAAACATAAATGAAACTCTCTAAAGTAAAAACAGCAATTGCGTAAGATCGAAGATTATTGTGCATTAATAAAAAGGAGAACTATTGGAAAATATTGTAGTGAAAAATGTATTGGAAATGTGAAACCCTGAGCGATACTTTTGCTATTTTAATTAGGAGTTAATTAAAAATTAGACTGAATTTGGGTGTAGTAGATTATTTAATAACTTTAAATAATATTAATGGATAAAAAAAATGTACACAACTTAAGAATTAAAAAAATATCCTTTTTTAAAAGATACCAATTGAATAGTTAAGCAGCGTTTTCCTAAAGTTCGGCAATTTTTTTAAAAACGTTTTTTCATTATTTCTGACAATAGATTTAATTATTGCCCTGAAGTTCAAATTGTTTTCATTGCTTAGTATTTATCTGATCGGGTGACTTTCTTCCATTGTTGAAAACTAAAGATGAAGGATTTGCTTTAATATCTCTGTAGTTTATGAGACGGATAAAAAACTAAAATTAAATTCCGAGAGTTTTATAAGATAGATAAATCGCACATTTACTCTTTCAATAGCGCCATGATGTCCTATGATTGTTTATAAGAAATTTTAATGAAATTCAGTGAATGGAGTATATATATAAGACAATTAAGATAACATAACTTTAATACATGGCAATTTAGGGGCGTCATATGTAAATGAATTCTAAATGATTCAATTAAAATTAAAGATAACCAATATTTCTGATTCATGAGCTGATCGCCAAAGATAACTAGTAATTTTATAAACTGATTTAAATATATAGATGAGTTATTTTTAGTCAACACTAGCTTTTACTCGCGACTTCGCATGCATAGAAAAGCTAATCATTAACATAGAAATAATTTATTTACAGCGTGAGCCTGAAATAAAGCAAAACAGCAAATCAAGTGCGTATTTCCTTAAAATGAAGTCAAGTCTATTTTATTTATCGACCGAGATTGAAATAGCTACAACAGTTTTGTACACATATTTTTAAACTTTGAATTAAAATGAAAATGCAGTTGTCAACAATTGCAACCCACAGCACAAGCACGAACTTTTAAAGCCAATTCGGGCAATGCAAATGCGTGAATTTTCTACACCAACTGGGATAGCGCAATATAGATTAGACATTTTTAATTCCATTTATTCTGTTTTATTTTAATTCAAAAGTTCTTCAAAATGAATCTAAAAAATCGATCAATTAATAGTTTTTAATTTTAAGTGCATCAAACATTAAGAAAATAAATAGAATCGTTTGAAATAATCGGTCAAAAATATGTTAAGCCTAACCTAAAATGGAATTTTTTTATTTATATTCTTTTAGTAATTTCCATTCGTATTTAAGTACCAAAATAAAACCGTTTCAATATAAGAGGATTAATAAGAAAGTGTTTATA
>JAOUZG010000635.1:7467392-7500160 GCA_026289955.1 Argiope argentata | reverse complement strand
TTTTTTTCCTCTTGGTTTTATAATAATTCAATGGGTGGTACTGATATTTTTTTCAAATTGAACTCTGTGCTGATGATTCCAACGTATGAAGATTTGTTGTTTAAATTTCTTAAATATTGGTATTTTAACATTTTGAAATTAAATCTAATTTTTAGTTCTTCAATTTCTTAGAATTCGGTATTTAAAGGATTTTTACTGAATTAGTAATTTTGCATTGTTTTTTATTTATTCAGATTTCATGTTTGAATTTCTTATTTTTACTTACGGCACTTTACAAATGCGCTGACGATCTGTCAGCGATTTAAGCCGAGTGTGCAGTAGCTTCTGAAGGGAAAGCTCCCGAGCACCGGAGGGCAGAAATCTGACTTCTAGCTCAGCTCATATGAAGATGACACACACATTCACTTGCACAACCCCATTTTACAGGGGTAGAGTGGGGAAGGATTTTTCATATATCTCATAGATAGATCACAGGAAAAAAACAACCATGCCCAAATTACGTTAAAGACTCAAATCTTTGATGCCCAAACTACGTTTAGGGCACGCTCCCCCTAGGCCATGTCTCCGACTTGAATTACTTATTTGTTAATAAATTATAGCATGTGATTTTCGCATATTAAATCTTATTCTTTGGAATCTCACTTTTTAGACCACTAGGAGATAGTTCTTACGCGAAAGTCAATTCGCTTATGAAAAAAATTCCTAATTTGAAACTAGACCTAAAACTAACTATTCATAAAAATATTAGGCTTTATTCATTTTTATTCCAATTTTCCTCCAATTCTTAAAGGACAATAATCTGTAATTTTTGCACAATAAATAAATTTATATTCTAGATTAAATGTTATCTATATTTTCAAACCAAATTTTGATAAATAAAAAGCATTTTGATGAGTTATGTTTAATTAATTTGTACAAATTTTAATTGCATTATCAAAATAAAGAAATGGAATAAATGCCTTCTTTAAAAAACTGAATTTATCAGTATACAGAAAAAAAAATCAGAAATTAGGATCCTTTTTTTAAGATTTAAGTTATTAACCAAAACTGGCACCAAATTTTTTTTTTGTTATATTACAAAAATTACGTGTACTAAATTAATGCCATTATTTTTGTATGGGTGTGGTCACTTCGAATGTTTATAACTTCCGTTGACGTTCTGTCACGGTTGTTTTACCTGGTAATTTTAGTGTTTAAGAGGCAATTACATTCTGGATATATTGCACAGTATTTGCAACATTCCTTCAGTCCTCTACTTAATGATTTTTCACTAATTTCCTATTGTCTGTTTGCTTTCAAAATTCTTCTTTAAATTGAAATTTGAAAGTGACTGTCATTAAAGATCTTTGTGTAATAATATTAAGTTGAAAAATGTGCAATGCGTGTTTCGGTTCCTTATTAATTAAAAATTCAACAGGAAATCAAATAACATTCGAATACTTACAAACAGATGTTAGCTAGCATTTTATTACAATTTTCTTACAATTTTTATGTATTTCATTCTTTATAATGCTCTAAATGACAGTCTCTTGGCAAGTACTTTCTCACATCTAGACAAAAAATATTCTGGTACATTCAAGTTTAAAAGTAATTAAGTGTAATGCCTCTAAGTGTTTAGTAATAGTAATGATTGAAGTTTAAGTATAATTAGTAAAATCAGGAACATCAATACTCTATTCATCCAATGTTTTTGATTAATTTCCAACAATTTGGCAATATTTTCTGTTTTGTAATAAAACTAAAATACATAAATAGCATTTATCTCTAATTCTTCCTATCTCCATCTAATGATTCAACTAACGTCAGATAATGAATGAAGCTCCTCTAATTTTCCACTGAGCTTTTCCCTTCGAGTAATGTAGTTTATATTCTGTTGACCAACCAATTTATAAAATTTTTTATGAAGAATGTTCACTTAAAATTTATCTTTTCTTAGTTAGTTATTATTAGCATACGCTAATATGCATACCGCTTTATAAACTCTCAAATATTTTGAATTAAAAAATAAATAGAGTTTGAATTAAATTTGATTTTTTAAGATCTTAAAACAAAGTTTTATGCTTACACTTGAAATTAAGGCAATTTTTTGTTAATATTACAATAAAGTTACAAAAAACATAAAAATCATTTATTGACATTCTAATGATTAATTATTTCGATTTGTTTCTTCATAAAAAACAAAGCAATTTATAAAAAATGACAAATACGCCGTATCCGGGCAATTGATTAAAAAAAACCTCAAAAAAGATAATAGTTTATGAATATGTTTTGTAAAATTATTTTTCTGAAATTTTGTTTAATTAATGGAATTTTATATTATATTTATTGTCATCATTTGATAATTTAAGCATCACTAAAGCATTTTTATGCATTGTATTCAAAAGCAAAAGTAAAAATTCGAGACTTGTAGTACCAGAAATCGAATAGGGGTAACTGAATATAAATCAAACGATCTCGTACATTTTAAAGTTCTTATTTCATCTCTATACCCCTCACTAAACTCATAATTTTTTTTAAAAAAAACCTTAATTCTGCTTTTTAAATCCTAAGTCTTTGCAAAGAAAATAAATACTAAGAATTAATCTTGATGATCATTCTGTTGCATTTTAAGTAAAAAATGTAATTATTCTTCAAATCAACAGTTTTCAAATTTGAAAAATGTGTTGCTCATTTCTACTGGAAAATTTGTTATTTTACAGTAGTAATGCGTTTCCAGTTCCATCCTGTGTATGGGTATATTATTACTCAAAAATGTAATTAGCAAACATTGATGAGATTTATTATATCTTTTATACTATAATTATAGATAATACAGAATTAGGATCAAATTTGGCAATGGCATAAAATGTTTTTTTTTTTACTTTTTTCTAAAAACACGTGAGATTTTCTTTCCTTTCAGGATTTTTAGATTTTGGTGAAACTAATCAAAATCTTATCTCTTTGACTAAGAATTTAAAGTTGCAAGCTGCCAATAGAATTAACGAATAGAATTACTAAAAATAAACATAAATTTAAAAAAAATTTGTCTGTGCGCTGCTACTAATGTCCAAGGAAAATATTCCATGCATTTTTAGTTGTAGTGTTATACACGCGTTGTTTCGGTATTTGATGAAAATATTTAATGTGTTTGCTTGTTCCTAGATGTAATGAAATTTTTATTTATTTTCTTGTGCACACTTTATTGTAGATATAATATAAATGAAATTAAAGGAGCTTTAATGGAACTTAAAAGCTGAAAATGGTATTGTAATCATTACTGTAAATAAGGTTTTTTCTTTATTTTTATTTAGATGATTTTAATTTTCTTCTCATTTCTTTTACCATTTATTGTTTTGGACTTTTTTCAAATGGCATTGGCACTATTATATTTAACGATGATATTATTACAAACTGAATTATTACTGACTGGATAATATTATTACTGACTAAAAAAAACTTTATTTTCGACTGTTGTTGTAATTTCTGACAACAAACAACTGGAAAAAAATCAAATCGTATCTAGAAAAAATACTAATTGATAACAGTTATTATATATTTTCAAATAAAAAAAACACTATAGAAATATTGAAATTTGTTAATACAAACTACATAACAAAGCACAATACATACTTATTGGAGTAAAAGAAAAAAAATCAAAATTAATTTTTTTAATAAATTTGTTTTAGGAAAAAGAAAAATTATCAAAAAAATATCGCCAAATAATACAGAATTCCGTGAATTGTCTTACAGCGATTTTAAAGCGTAAAATCATCAAATAAAGTAAAATTCCGACAAATTTCTTTGACGATTTTTCATTTGCGCCCGGCTAACGGAAAAGTATCAATCAAAGAAGTTTTAAAGAAAAATTATTTTCTTATCTCATCGAAATTATACAAAAGAACTTGTAACTGAGTTTTCTTGATATGTGGTTTCTCTAAAATGTTTCTTTTTTTCAAACACGATAACAAAAATATTAAAAAGCATCAGACATTTTCACCCAAAAATTGAAGCAGTCTTACAAATTTGGCACTAAAAAAATCCGGATACTGTTAAACAATTAAAAAATAATAATAAAATAATAAAATATTTTTGTATGATATTTGAGTTTTTGCCTAGGTAGTATTTTAAAATAGAAAAATAATTCTTCAAATCACATTACTAAAATAAATATTTCCTGATGTAGTTCGGATACTTTTAATTCAATAAGAAAATCTTTTTTTCTGCAAAACTAAGATATTTCGAATATTTCTTCTTTTGTAAAATATTGAAAATGTATCGGCTCGTAGAAATTACTCTATTAATTAACTGCTTTAATTAGATGACCCCTCTTCAGTACATATAGACAAAACAAAGGCTAATTAGACTACCCCTCTTGAGTACATTTATAGAAAAAAAGACTAATTAGATGACCCCTCTCGAGTACATTTATGGAAAAAAAAGGCTAATTAGATGACCTCTCTTCAGTACTTTCATAGAAAAAAAAGGCTAATTAGATTACCCCTCTTGAGTAAATTTATAGAAAAAAAGGTTAATTAGATTACTACTCTTCAGTACATATATAGAAATAAAAGGTTAGTAAATTATATCGCTAGAAAAATATATTTCCAAACTTGAGAAGCATTATGAAATTCGATCTGTAAAAAATTATCTGCAAATTATCTGTTAGTTATCTGTAAAAAAATATTTAGAGAATTTAAAGACAGATAAGCGGAGTATTTTGTTTGCATTGTATGAATGCAATGCATGATACCTAAAAAATAGCTGGAAGATGAAAAAAAAAAAAAAACTTTAATAATTAAACTTAAAATGCTTTAAATAATAAAACTTAAATTCAATTATTTTTGAAAAGAAAGTCATGGTTGTTTAGAAAAAGTTATTTGGAAATAATTTGGAATGAGCTGTCGAAGATTCAAAATTTGATTTTTTTTATTGGTAATAAGGCAATCCTTGTGAACCACAAAGTACAGTACAGAGCTTACAGAATCAAGTAGAAACAACTACATGCATTGGTAAAGGCAGATAAAAATAAAGATAAAGACAACATGAAAAAACAAAGCAAAAGAACAAAACAAGACTAATTAAAAACTGAAGCAGGAAAGGCAATGAATTTATACAATGAGAAAACAGCGATTTTGTGGTCGACCAAAACATGAAGCGGTGGTGGAAACTTAATAACACAGGCATTGAGATCCACAGTAAAATCCCTTCTCCCTTCAGTAAGTTTGGAACAGTCAAAAAGCAAGTACTCGACATTTTGAACTCCACCCACGTTGCAAGAGCACAGATCAGTATCGATAACCCAAGTTCCTTGATATAATAATTGAAATTACCGTGACCAGTGAAAAATTTTGTTGTGAAAATCACTGAAGAAATGCTTGTTCTTTGAGAATTATGAGAAAATATAATTTTGTTAAAGAAATAGTTGATGAATTCTGGTACACCTCCTTACATAAGCGAATGGTCTTCTTGTCGTTCTCATTGCGAATGTGAGATTTAGGGACGCTCACAGAATCAACGATGTTTAGCTTTGTAGCTTACATTGCAAGCCAATTATCTCTTTCATTCTAAAATTCTAGAAAGTCTTCGGACAGGAAAACAGACACTAATTCCTCTAGTTTTAAAGTTGTAAAGAGTGATTTGAAAATTCAATACAATTTTGTTGCAGGAAGACATATTACTAAGGAAAAATGATAATGTACAACAATTGATATTTATGGGTCAAATTCTTTATGGCCTTATACAGCAGAAGTATAACCATTTTTTTAAACATACCTACTGAAAATATTTGTATTCCTTCCGTCCACCTACGCTACACTTTTATATTATAATGTTTCTACTTTTTTTTCTAAGTATTCTTTATGCAGTTTACAATTTATGTTCAGCTATTTTTGCTTAAAAATTCAGCTGCGAATTTTTTTCGGAACTAAATAATACTTAACGTATTTAGTGCACAATGGAAACCTTATCTGTTTAATCTGCGTGTTTGTGATTTTTTTCTGAACCTTGGCGTAGATTCATGCTAACAACTATGTAATCGATAACTCCTTCACACTTTTTAAAGCATGCTGATATACATGCCAACTGGATATTGATTATTCTCTGACGGAACAACAACGCTCTTCCATGCTTTCTCTCTGTTGTTGTTAGAAACACCCTAACGCAACGATCGCAAGAAAAAATAAATAAAGATAAAACGTCGTTTGTATATCACATGAGTTTCTTTCACGAGAATAATAATGTTGTGCAATCCAAATGCGATAACAAAAAAAACTATATTATTTAAAAAACATTTTAACTGTATATAAAAATAATTTTACTTTTATTAGATACATAGTGAAAGAATGTATTTAAAGTGTAAAAAGATTTGTAGTCAATAATTTCTATACAATAATAGTATTTTAAAAAAAGAAAGAAAAAGGCGTTTACTCATACGTTTACTCAGTCAATATTCTCAAATATTACTCACAAGAAGAAGGCATGTCTTGATAAATTGAATTTAAGAAGAAATTCACTATACTGGAAACATTGCTTTATGATGTTTATTCATTTAAATATTAAAGCGCAAAAGATAGTCATTTTTCTTTCCTTTTTTTTTTCCAAATTTCAAAGAAATAAATAAAAAGATAATTTGCGTCTGTTTATGAATTGACTTGATTGCTTTGCCGGTGACACTATTTGGATGCTGAATGCAAAGATAAATTACTAATGCATAAGCTATTCCAAAAATGTGGGGATGATTTTCGAGAGAATTCAAATTCGTTTTCAATTAGCTGATATTGGCTTTAATATTTTAATGAATAAGCATCCTCAAGTAACTTAAATATTGTAGATCTCATACCGAACTTAACTTTCCAAACTTTACTTTCCCTCAACCGGTTGATTTGTTTTTCATTGAAATAGTGACTGTGGAAATTTGCATTTTATCCCCCCCCCCCCCCATCCTCTGACTGATGCAACGAATTGGGTCATGACCCTTTTTAATGGTAATGCTCAATCTTCAAAGTAAAAGGATCAAGAGTTCAAGACCCGATTCCGTAGAAAATCCGCCGTGAATGAAAAATAAAATTTGATTCTTGCTACATTTATCGTAGAGAAGTATACTTTCTCTCGCTGGTATGATCCGAGAGAGAGCGGAAAGACTATTCAGAATTCCAATCATTTAAAAAATAATTCTTGTACAGCTTCAAAAAAGGATATTGGCCTAATAAAACAAACTTAATATCGTGTAATAAAACATAAATAACATTTTATGGTATTTTTAAAGGAAAAATCTTTTGAACTAGGAATAAATTATTTGTATAAAAATTTATAAAATCTGATTCTTACAGTTATAAATTAATAATTAAAAAATTAATAAATAAAATATATTTGAACCTGTACTACAAAACATCATAGCATGATATAAGACTCGTTCGATATAAGAGTCGTTCATCTTCATATTATTTCAAAGCAGTTATTATTGTCATATTAGCCCATGTCCATAAATTAAAGAAAATTCAGAGTCATGTGAAATTCGAACTCTAAAATACATATATCAACCTTAAACTGACTACAAACATCTTCAAATATCATATGGAAATTGCAGGAAGCCACCAGATGACACCTGTAGTCAGTGGCGGGTTTCCGAACAGGCGCATGAGGCGCGCGCCTCGGGCCTCGAGCCTCATAAATTAAGGGGCCTCAAAATTTAGGTCTAAAATAATAATCTATATTATAAAATATGCATTTATTATTTCCTGTAATCATTTCTACACCGGATATATAAATATTTCAATCGGGATGATTGTGTAGAAATGATTACAGGAAATAATCAAATTCTAGATTATCATATTATTTACATGAAAGGATTAAAATAATAATAAAAAAAAACATGAAAATGAATCAAGTCTCTTCGGTCTCGTTCACATCCTCTTCGACCCTCTTTTGCCCCCCCCTTGGTATTACATGACCTTTCCCCTCCTCGGAGATTTGCTATCGTCGTCGTTGGAAGCAGAGGAACGGGTATTAAGTCCAGCTAATATTTTTTATGCGACTAATTTTTTGAAAAAATGTATTGGCCATCCACCGAAAAGAAAGTTTGAATCGGGTGCTTCGAAACGCAAAAGGCAAAAAGTAAAAGAAGAATATGTTGAACGATATCAAAATTCACTCAATAAATTCATTATAACATTTGAAAAACAAGCTAAATTGGAAAACGAGCCAGAAAGAGCAGTTGAGCAACCTGATACTGTATGTGTACCTAAAATAACCAATGAGCAAATTGAAATTGAATATGCACATGAAAAAAAAACACTATGAGCAAGCAGAAGTGGAATATGAATTGAAACAAATTAATGAGCAAGTTGAAATACAATGCGAATTTGAAAAGGTTGATGAGTGTACTGAAATAAAATGTGCACAAGAAAAAATCCCTGAGCTAGCTGAAGTTGAAAATGAATTCGAAGAAATTTGTGAGCGAAATGAAATAAAATGCAAGCCTAAAAAGACAGACGAACAAATTAAAACAGAATATGCACAAGAAAAAACCGATGAGCTAGCCGAAGCAGAATACGAATTCGAAGAAATTAATGAGCGATCTAAGAATGGAACACAAGAATCAACAATTTGTAATTTTAAGAAACAAAACAAAATAGCTGATTCTGACTGTGGTAAACATTTCGTGGCCACAGAGAAGATACAACTTCCAATCGAAAAGGAAATTTCTTGACTGGCATTGATTATTCGGCAGAATTTGACAGTTTTCTAAAATTGCATTTGGAAAAATTTAGCAATCCAGGGAGTGGAAATGTCGATTATTTATCTCACACGATATGTGACGAATTCATAAGTTTAATGGCTGATGAAGTTAAGAAACATCTACTAGCGGATTTTCAAGAAGCAATTGTGGACTCTATTCCGAATATATCCCAGGTAGACCAACTTACTTGTATTTTTAGATTTGTTAGTAAAAATGGGGGCATAAAAATGATTTTTCGGCTTTATTAATATTCAAAACCATAATTCTGAATATTTAGAAAAAATAATTCTTGAGTTTTTAAAAGATTTGTCTATAGATATGAAAAATTGTAGGGGCCAAATCTACGATAACGCGGCAAATATGGCAGGGAAATACAGTGGACTGCAAGCAAAACTAAAACAGCACATAAATACAGCCATCTTTGTACCATGCGTAAGCCATACATTAAATTTAATAGGAAATTGTGCAGCAGAATCATGTGCTGATGGATTAAAATATTTTGATTTTATTCAGAATTTATATGTATATTTCTCGACATCTACTCGACGAGGGAATATGCTTAATAATAGTTCGGAAAATCAATCTCCAAATTTAAAAGGAATAAGTGACACTAGGTAGTCATCAAGAGCAGACGCAGTTTCGGCATAAAAAAGTAATTATCAAAATATTAAAGAAGTTCTAACCAAAATTAGCACGTCGGATATTGAAAAGTAAGCAAATTGGAGGAAAAAAAAATTGGCAGAATGTTTCGAATATTATGAAACAGTTTTATTAACTGTTTTATGGGATAAATTATTGCAAAGAATAAATAGTACAAGCAAATCATTGCAAGATACACGGTATAACACGGACAAATATATTACAGGAATAATCGCTATCCGATTTTATAAAGATTGTCCGGACCAACTTTGAAGATATTGAGATCGGCGCCAATGCATTGACCAAGAACTGGAACTATCGGGAAACACAGATAAGAAAAAGAAAACTGCAATTTGACGAAACAACATTAAACGAAACAAATTTTAGTCCAAAAGAAAATTTTGTTATTAATATACACAAGGTTATTTGTGATGGATAAATTGCAGATCTATCGTGAAGGGGTGCGATTTACAGTGAGGTTTTATTGGATTTTGGAATTTTTTTTATTTTAATATGTCCGATGTCAAATTTAATGACTGCGTGGATAACATATGCGCAAAATATGAAAATGATATTGTGACTAGAAATTTTAAAGATGAACTTGTACATTTTATTGCCCTCATAAAAGAAGAAAAAATAACAAATCGTATTGATTTGTACAAATTAATAATCGGAGGATTGCAGTCTACATTTCCTAAAGTAGAGACAATACTAAAAATATTTTTAACTATTTCCATTTGTAATGCAAGTGGTGAACGCTAATTTTCGGTGCTTAAAAGAGCAAAAAATTATTTAAGGAATTCTTTATCACAATTAAATTTAAGTTACATGTTCATGATGTTCATCGAAAATGATGTAGTCAATTTGTTAGAGTATGAAACTCTAATTGATAAATTTGCTAAAGCTAAAGGTTCCTATTTAATTTGTTTTTAATATACGAAAAAAAGAAACTGCCAGTGTTATTATTATATTTCAATATATTTCAAATGTTTAAGAAATAATATTATCAATATTAGTTGATGTATCTTTCTTTTCTTTATTACATTCCTTTTTATTATTTTTATTTTTTAAGAAACTTAATTTGAAACAAAATTGAATAATTAAATGCAAATTAATTTACCCGTTAGCTCAGTTTTTCAATAAAAGGCATTGTTTATTTATTAGAACGGTTTAATTAGGTGGAAATAGTAAGAAAATGACTGTTCAGAAAGTGGGAAAAACGTAAATTCATTAAAATTCGCAACTTTAATAACGTTTTAAAACAAAACCGAACTTTTAATAGCAAAAGAGAAAATTAGTTCCAATCTATAGTAAATGATTTGCTATATAATGAAGTTTCAGGCATGTATCTTTGTAAAATATTGCATAATTATGGTACAAAATAGCGCGTTTTTTTAAAACACACTCTAAACTTTATTATTATTTTAAATACCGTCCAGTAGTATGGAAAAATTGATTTTAATTTTCAATTTTATATACCTAATTCTTGCCTTCCTTTTTTTAATACAAAAAAAATCAGATGCAGAGCTTAACTGAGTGAAAAATATATATAAAGAGTGCATACTATAAATATTACGGGAGGAGAGGGGGGCCTCACATTGAATTGCGCCTCGGACATGTGAAACGCCAAATCCGCCACTGCCTGTAGTGCGTAACAACGATGAGAGTGTAAGAGAGTAATGTATAAGGAATAAATGTAAAGAAGTAAAATTGTTCTCAAGCGCCTTTCAGTGCAATAACCATACAGTTATGACACAAAGGATACATTTAGATGATTTTTTACGTGATGGAATTATCGGCAGCCTGGAATGTGATCGTGCCCAGCTGGAAGTATCCTTAGAACTTGGAATCGCTCAGAGTGTCTTCTCCAGTCTTTGGCAACTATTCCAAAATGGTGGTAATGTGAGAAGATGTTACAGCACAGGTCGCTTCCTGAGTTACAACGCCGAATGAGAACCGGTATTTGGAAGTTATTGACAAAAGAAATCAACGAAACACAGCATCATACCTGTCACGTCAGCTCTCTTTAGCCACTGGTACGACAATTTCAAGGCAGACCGTGTAAAGACATTTAGAACAGATTGGTCTATACGTCCGTATGTCTGCCAGATGTGTTCCATTTAGTGTAACTCACTTTCGCTCGCGATTAGCCTAGAATAGAAAGCATGCATTGTGGGCACCGTAAAAGTGGGCTTGTGTGATGTTTTCCAACAAGTCCAGGTTTAGCTCGCAGTTTAATTCTTGCCGAACTTTCATATAGAGAGAGCCAGGTACCCGTTACTACCAAGAGAAAAGCATTGAACGACAACGTTACTGTGATGCAGGATTGCTCGTTTGGGGGGGATTATTCTGGATTCCTGAATTGACCTGCATATTCATAGTGGAACCATTATAGACCAAATCTATCGGGACGTCATTCTGGAATATGTACGTTTGTTTCGGAGCGCCATGGGTGCAGATTTAGTGTTTAGATATGGGAGCTCCCGGCCTCACCGTGCAAACATAGTAAAGGAATGCCTTCGATCGGAGGATATCACCTAGACTGACCAGCACTCTCATCGGACTTGAATCTAGTAGAGCATGTGTGGGACATACTTGTCCGACGAGTTACAGCCCGTCAAATACCTCGTATATGTCTACTAGAACTTCGGATAGCATTGCTTGGTGTACTATCTCCGAAATCAGATTGATAATTTTGTACTTAGCATGCCTAGATGTTGTATGGACTGTATTCATCATCTGAGGGATATACCATGCATTAATATCAAACCAACCATATAATATTAGTTTTTGCAGATAGGTTTTTTCTCTTTTTGTACTTTAACCCAGGGAGCAAAAAATCTCAATTTTTTTAATATCAAACATATATCTTTTTTTTTGTACTTTACCTTTTGTTTCATAAATAGGCTTTGCAAATAAGTCACATTTGTTTTGCTTCTGACTCTGTCTTTTCCTAAACTTGCATTATCCTTAATTTATGAACATGAGGGTATTTCAAAAGATTATCAGTTTTGGAAATAATCATGTTCACACAAAAAAGTTATTTCTGTCGTTAACTCTTAAAAATTGTTTCAGTGCTCATACTTATTTTTAAACACTGAAAGTTCAACAAAATAGAACCCAGATAAATAAGTTAATATGCCTTTTTCATAGCAACAACACAAGAATATCATTGATACAACAGCATCTGAACTCCTTAGAAAACTGGCCGATAGTTTCTTTGAAACACTGGAAAGTAAAAATAATTAAAAATAAACAAAAAAAATTCTTCAAAAAAAAAACTTTGGACAATGTTGATTTACTAGCTTTTTTGTGACTTTCTTATTCTAATTTATGGCTGATTCTAGAATGTTAGTTAATTCTCAAAAAATAAATTCTTATGAATTGAATAAATAATGCCTTGCTGATTTTTTTTCTTTTCCAATTTTTATTTGTATTAAATGATCACATTTTAAAGAAAACTAACTTTTATACACAAAGTTTGCGTTGTTGCGTTTTGTAATAAAATAAATAATTGTTTCCTAAATAATAAGATTTTTTATACTCTTTTAAGGGACTGTATCTTTTTGTTATTGGCAGAATTTAAAAGGAAATTTTCATCTCTCTGATATTTTTCCTTTCTTATTGTTTAAATGCAAAGGAAAGGAAAAATGAAAAGATATCTTTATCAAATGACTTCTATGCGTGTGACATTTTTCAGACCGAGCTATTAACCCTGATTTCCTTTCTTTCATTTTGCCCTTACCAAATACATTAAAGGGACATTATTGTTTTTCTAAATTCTTACCTTTGAATTTCTTTCTCTTTGCTATTCAAGTATGAGAGGAAGAAAAAGAAACTTCAGTATTCCACTATATCATTAGATTTTTTTATACGACATTCTCTGTCATTGAATATCATTTAATAAATCCTTAACAAAATTCTGAATTTATACAGATTCGTGAATAATAGTTAGTGCAATTCAGAAAAACTTAAAAGAAATTGTTAGCAAAAATGTTATTACTCACTTTCAAAAATAGGCCCTTTAATGTTTATTATACATTTTGCATCTAATAATTGCTGAAAGTATTAAATAAAAAAGTTAAAAAGAAGTATGTGCAACAAGAAACAACCTTTTACCTTTCCTATGGATCTCTAATGTCCAAAAAGTTTCTGTATATTCATATAAGTTTGAATACGCGTTAAATAAGTTTCTGTGCATTCAACAAACACATAATTCTCCACCCCTTTCATTTTTAATAAAAGGAGAAAACGAATATTCTCTCATCGAATTTCACGTGTACTGCTACATAACATGTTTTGTATCCATCTTCAAGTAGTAATGAAAAAATAATCAAGTACTTATTATCCATTGATTGTTTGGTTTAACCCTTTATCAGTTAGAGGCGATATTTTCACCACCACGATTTTTATATTTTTTTTTACCGAAATTCCGTTCAACATCCATATTTTTTAATTCAGGCAACATTTATGATTGTAAATTGACAGTTTGAAATTAAAAAGTTTGACAGTTGACATTAATACTTTTTCGTGGGAATTCAGAGAACGTAAAAAAGTGAACTTTTTTCTTCCACTGCCCACTCCTTATGACCGTTAAAGGGTTAACATTTCTAAGAAATTTAAACTTTGTTATATTCTTTATTCGGTTTCATTTACTTCGTCTAATTATGCACTAAATCCATCATTTCAACGATTTGATGGATTGAGTACACAATTATGCATGGACTAGTATTTTGGTTAAACAATCGTATGAAAATTCATTCATCTAACTTGTTGATTTGCGTTTTCACGTTATCGCATCCATATACACACGGATAGATAGACAGGCATTAATCTGTTGATTAATTTCATACAATTTCTGATAAAAGTACTAACTTTTATCTGTTTTAACATCTTTTATTTTAACTATATCTATTCTAACATCTTTATGAGTTCCTATGCTCGCATGCACATGGACTTACAGACTTTGCTTAGACGATTTTATTTTTTCTAATTGGATACATTTTATAGCGTATTTTATTCTTGAATTATTATGTTTACAGAAAGACAGAAACAGAGTTTCAAATTTCATTTTTACTAGTCATAAAATACAAAACTTCATCAAAACCATTAATTTGTATTTTTTTCTTTCTCATAATATATATATGAAAAATAAAAAATGTATAATAAAAATTTGATGATATGAATAATAAACATATTATAAACAATGAACAACTTACAAACCGATTATTTTTAATAGTACATTACTTTTAGAGCGGGAGAACTCTAATTAACTGTATTCTACGGAAAAAGTTAATACATAAGGAATTCTTTTGCTTTTCCTTTACAAAAAAAAATTTTATGTTATGTAGCAGTACACGTGAAATATATAAAAATTACGTGTCACGTTGTTTGTCCGATGGACTCCTAAACTACTTAACCGATTTTAAAATAATTTACACACCACTTGCAGTTTGATCCAACTTAAAAGATAGGATAGTTTATTTTTCAAAATATCAATTAGTTCGGGAGAAATTAATTAAAACCCATTAATTTCTGTTAAATTTAAACCTGTATTGCTACTTTCCGAGTGAAACACGGCCTTCCGGAGAAGCGATCGCTTATGCGTCCCGTTTCGTCCAGTAAAACCGCGTTTTTTTAAATTGCCATCGTTACGCGTCCGTTCAACTTATACTCAATATCGCAGTGGAATCGGATGGACTTTCTATCGTAGAACACGGAGGTATAATTTTTTTTACGAAACATCGACGCAAAAATTAAATATCGATTTTTTAAAAAAAGGTCAATTTTGACGAGTCTATTTCTTGAACGGCCCTGTAAAATAGACGCTTAGCTGGAAAAATACAGAAAATATGTTTCCTGAAAGACAATTCAATGTAGTATTCTGCAATACAATTAAAAAAGAAATCAAAGAATGTCATTGTTTTTGCTCGAGAACAAACAGCTTTATTAAACTCAACTTTTTAATTTGAAATGCATAATATTTTTAAATTCAAAGCTAAAAATATTTGCTTATATTTGAAGATGATTTTCAATGAAAATATATATATATATATAGTTTTTATAAAAAATGTGTACACTGTTTATTTTTTAAAATTCAATACCAATCCCTAGCTAGTGACATTAGATAGCATGAAAAATAAAAATGATGATAAAGTTTTAGGGAACTTAAATTTCAAATTTATCTCTTCTGATCAGCTTCTCTTTAAAAGTTTTTCTTAAATTCTAATATATAAAGTATAAAAAGGAAATATAAAGTATCACCAAAAGATTCAACCTTAAGTTTTTTTTAACGAAGTCTTTAAGAGTTCTGAAATTACATAAAAGACCATGAAGTATGAATTTATAAAATTGAATTTTGGAATAAATTTAGTTTTTTTCAATTTCGCGTATATGAGAAAACCGATACTAAACAGCGCAAAGAACTGGATGGATGAAATTTATCACATAATTTTATGATTCAAAATGCATATCCATATTAAATTTTGGGCTAAATCGGCCACTCGAGTAGTCATATGTTGATTGCATATTTGTGTGTATATGATAGGATAACTTAAAATCTCAACGAATTAGATCAACAAAATTTGATAAATCTTTATGCGACCAAGATTATAAATTTATACTAAAATTTTACACTGATTATTTTTATTACATTGACACTTTTACATTCAAGAATTGCGAAAACTTTTGGCACTTATTTTCTTTCCAACATAAACAAAATAAATTTCGTTTAAGTTATATAAATTGGAACTGCTGATGGAAAGTAAATTTACTGTGTTTCTCCTCTGTAGAAAATAAGTTAGTATACGAGCAGCTGACAAACTTTTCGGAGCATTTATTACATTCTAAAGCGGTAACAAATGGTACCAGAATGCTGTTAAGTTCGTTGAGTATCGATTTCGGTCTTAGCGCCATTTCCATACGCGATTTCTGCCATTCTGTTTAAACATGAATTTTTCCAGCTGTTGCGTTTTGACAGGTGACAAAGTTAAAGCTTTTTCAGATAAGTTAATTTAATCAGTGCATCAGCCGTCATATTGCAACAAATTACTTCGCACAGAAAATTCGATAAATTGATTTTTCAAAAAGTACCCATTGTATTGAGAATGCCGGAAACTACAACATTTGCAGATGGAAGTTGTTTTTATTGTAGATAAAAAGATTCTTATTTTAAAAACAGGAAGTTCTAAATTATAAAAAACAAAACGATTTTCTCTCAATGTACAAAAACGTTCTGATTAAAAAGGAAAGAGATCTGACTCATTCTAATGCAATCGTTTCCACTACATAGGCAGGTGGTAAAAACATTTCCCGCTCTTTTTATCACAAAAACAACTGCTCGCGTAATTGCTTATTGCGTGGTGTTAATAAACAAGGTCGTTTCAATTACATCATTTTTATTCTGTTAATAAAAATTTAATATTCCTTTGAATTTTTGAATTAGTTTATAATTTCTTAAATTTTTATATGAATTTTTAATAAATAAAACTACTATCCAGGAAATTGAATTGCATGCGTATAAAAGACAAAAATTTGTTATAGCATTTTTTTAAAACTTTTATTACATATTTCAACTTTTATGTTTGAAAAATATGGTGATGGATAAGCTTTCAATGGCGAAAGATTTCGAACTATAGTTTGTATATAGATTTTAATAATTTTATTTGCAAGACTATAATATAAAATTAATAAAAATGCTTGAAAAGAAATCTATGGAAATAAAATTTAAAAAAAACGAAATTTTACAAAATAGAATTTTACTAAAATATGTCTTTAATTATTATACATCAAAACAAGATTTGTTAGATATTTAATTTGAAAATAAATCAGATTACGATATCCTAATATTTGTTCGATAATTTTGAAAATTAACCTTAAATATAAATTTATAATTAAATGATAAGCGTCAGATATAAATATTCTACAAATTATTAAACGAACTGTATACAAATATCGAAACAATGGCTTTAATTATTTTCTATATTATGGTTCTAAAAGATATTATCATTATTCCTGCATTACAGTTTTGTTTTGATTGGAAAGACAATCTTTAATTGAATTACTTAATTCCCGCTCATCTTTGCTTATAAATGCAATGTACTGATAAATGGATTCATTTAATATTTTATATGAGAAGGATTTCGAAATATTAAAGAAAAAATCTTAATTCCGGTTTTTTACCTTTTTATAGTTATTGTGTTGATCTTCAAAATCAAAACGAAGATCAGTCATACTGATATTCACTTTAATTAAGAAATTAAACATTTATCATTGATTTCAATCATTATATTCTAATTAACTAAAATGAAATATTTTAAAAATTAGGACTTTAGTTACTTAAAAATTAGTATTTTCTTATTTCACTGAAATTTTTTCAGAATTGCTGATGAAAGTAGACATTTTTTGAAAACAAAAATAGTATTCGACAACATCTGTTTACAGCTTGTTATAAGTGATAAAACTAAGCCATATGCTAGTTGATGCGTTTTTCCCTTCGCTGCCTGATAAAAAATTCAGTATGATAATAGTGTTTAAGTTGCTGTTGCCTTCAGTAGAGGAATCAGAATTATTCTAGAAGTCTTGTATATTTAATAAGTACTTATCTAAAGAAATGAAAATAGGTTAATATTCAGATGTGATATTTTTATATTAATTATTCATATAAACATTTCTAATGCTTTCTTTTTGATGTTCATAAATAAATATAGAGCGGTATTTATTGATTATTTAGTAAGCAGTCTTGTTCAAATAATAAGTACATTTAATAATGCATATAGAGGGTGAGCATTAATTAATTCGGCGGGGGAAAAACAACAAATAATTTTAAAATATTAATTATCTGTAATGACGTCAAATAAGGATTACTTTAAGAAGTTCATAAAAAAAATATGTTCTAACTTTTGTCTCTTTCTTTTCTCTGTCCGATACCATCAAATATTGCAAAAACTTTGTATCGTAAACTTGATATGGAATCCTTTTTCTGTTAATTTAGCTTATTACTATTTGCATTTATCTTTTTACATTTTTTTTTTCATTTTCATTTATGCGTATGTTTAAAACTTCACCCGCAAAATTCTGAATTGGATCGACCTGATTCGAACGAATGCATAATGAGCAAATATTTAATGAGCTGTACAGATTACAATTTATGATAAGCAATATTTAAAGGCGTTTATCGACTGTAAACGAAACAGGATATTTACAAATATAAACTTAAACTATCCGTATATTACATTATGTTCAATAATTTTGGTTATATTTGTTTGTTATTGTAATTGAAACATGTTAATATTACTAGCATTGTTGCCATATAAATAAACTTGCATAAAACGTTTCATTTTTAGGTTCATTTTCAATGTTTATTTTGCTTGGTTTTTGTTTCTTTTTATTCCACATCGTTTATTTTAATTCTTTTAACGCTTGAGCTTTAATGAGATACTTAAAAAACAGTGGCATCCCATTACCTTGCTCAAATCGTCTGCATACATTTCAATCCTCGGGAAATGAAGTCATCAAAGTGTTCGGTTTAATTTGCAAATATAATCAGAGAATATTGACTGATTATAATAAACGTCAGCAGCTGATCGTATAAAATGTTATTAACTATCTGTAACTTTTCGTGTATATAATAAACACTTTATTCGGACTAGATTCGTTAAATAATCGAACTATTCTTAATATCGAAAAAAATTAATAATTAAGGTAACCTACTACATTCTGAGCAAAATTTTTGAAAATTTAAATTTTTAATAATTTTTTTATTATTTTTAATAGTATTGTCAATTAATAAACATGACAATGACATAATTTTTTTTTCTAACATAATGCAAACATTTCTTTTTGGAGTGAGCTTGGGATCAAACATGCATTAATTAAGCGACTCCGTAATCATCCGACAAAATCAATTTTTTTTTTCTATTCTTTGACTGCACTCTAAGTTCTCACTGTGTAATAAAGGTTACTGTACTTGTCATTTAACACTTGGTTTTTTATGATGTTCTTCATATCAATTCGATGAATATAAAATGTTCGATGGATGCTAAACATTTCAAGTATATTAATAGATTTCTTTCAAATGATAGAATTTTAGGAGAAATTTTTACGTTGAAAAAAAATGTTATTTGGGTGAAACAAATTTGAGCTGCACAACTGTCAATAAAAGATAAGACAGAAAAGGTTTTTTTTACTTATATAATTCAGTTTTAGATATAAATATTCGTTTCTTTAAGATGTGTTATCGTTTTACATTCTGAACTTTTCATAAATTGTAACATCGGGAAAAAGGCATTTTTCTCACAGAAATTTATGTTACGTTTTTGTTATTAATTTTGTTACTTTCTTTTTAATTCTATTTAGAAAAAATTAATATAGTTTTACATATTGTGCAAAACAAATTTTCTTTAGTAAAACAAGATTTTTTTAACGATTTAGTATCTTTAGTATGGTGTGACATAATTTCTATTATGTGTAGCTTACTTATATTCTCTGAGAATATTTTTAATAAAATCGTATTTTTTAACATTTTTTAAAAAAATTGACAAAACTATCCATTTTTTAAAAAATATATAATAATATAAACTTGAATAATAATAATATAAATACAATAATAATATAAAGTTTAATGCTTCTAAATGCACAAAAAGATTAAAAAAAATATAGTTACAAGCGGGAGAGCGGCACGAAAATCTCCAAAGATGGCGACGTTTGGCGAGGAGCCTCGCGCCAGCTTGATTGGTGTGGTGAAAGGAATAGTCTAGTAGCCTCTGGATTGTGTGCGTTGTTTTGAGAAGTTTCACGAGTTTCGGGGCTCGCGCTTCCTCGGCTATATAAGGGACGAGTAGCCGGAGTCAGTTAGTTCCTGTCCACGGCAATCCACAGAACGCCATGCTCTTGACAACTTGCCATCACCGAGGTCAAGCCCCTGCCGGGGCTAGGTACCCCTGCAACCCATCCTGTTCCTGTTCCAGTCAGTTAGTTCTCTCTCTCGGAAGAGAAGTGTCTCGCTGGACTAGCGGATTTGTGAGCTGTGTTTGCGTTAGCTGTTAACGTTGTATTATTGAGCTCGCTGTGATTTACTGTTGCTGTGATATACGCCATCTGTTTTGCAAACTGTGTTTATTGTGCGTAAGACTTGCATTTACGCTGTAAGTGACTGATTATTGCTGGATTGTGTTTTCTGAATTTTTACTTTTTCAAGTCATCCTGTAAATACTTGTAAATAGCTGTAAATAAATTTGTTTGTGCTGTCCCCAAGTAAAGTCCATTCAATCCGAAACCGCTACGCTAAAAACGCAACAATATATATTGAGTCAAATAGGTTATTCATCATTTGAAGAGATGGTGAATCTTAGTTTTAATTTTGTGCATTCGCTGTAAATTTTTTTACGCAATTCTGATCTTGCATTGATAAAAAAAGCTGGCTTCCTGACTTTACATACAAAAGCATGAACTCAAATATTAAAATACCATTGCAAAAATTTCAGTTTTTACATGACATGCTTTGCATACAATTCTGTTATGTTATGTAATAACTTTTATTTTAAAAAATAATTATCTATTTTTCTCCCCTCCTCATCTGTTTTAATCTAGATTGCACTATTAATACTTCAGTAAAAGAGTAAAATGCGACGAAGATAATTTTTGGTCACATGATTTACATCAAATGCTCCATTCCAGCTTTGAAATAAATAAAGTATTACGTTTTTCAGAAGAAAAATATAGCATATCATTATAGTGTAAGATGTTAGAGAGCATGATCTGATATACAGGTACGTTTGCCTTGTAATAGGGTTGTCGCGTGAATTGACATTATTAACTTTATGACCTACAAAGCCGTCAATTACTCATGCCTATGCACGTAATACTAAAAACATCAGTCTTTTCTATTGGGAAGGTAAGCGAAAAGGATAGTAGAGTTAGCAAAGATTATACCTTCACTTTAATAACGCTCGTTCAACAAGAACAAAAAGCAAACAAAAAACGAAATGGTTCATAATTTTTTCAAGAGGGATCAATTAATATCTAAGGATTCCATGATTTATATTTTTCAGAGCGTTATACAACACAAGATACTTTACGATATAGTTAAACTATCTCTACTAATAGTAAAAATGAATGTGTGTGTGTGAGTGTATGTTGGCGATCTGAAAATCAGATTATTTAACCTAGAGCTACCGTCCTTCGCTCAACGATACTCCTTGGGAGGTGGTAATGCTTTTTAAAATTTTTTAATTAATTAGAAATTGAGCTGAATTTTGGCATCCTTCCATAATAACTCCCTAAATATTATGAAACAAAAAAAAATCAATTTTACGCCCCGTTTCAAAATTTTTTAAAAAGACCTTTTTAATGACACCAATTTAACATTCAAACACATTTTTCCTCTTGAAGTTTGGATACGTATTTAAAATAATTGTCTGTTGAATTTTAGACAGTAAATTTCATTGTTCTCCCGAAATTCAAACCGTTTTCATTAATTCATCAAATATTTTATCATGCGACTTTCTTCTGTTGTTAGCTGAAAAAGAAGGATTCTATTTAATATATTTATAATGTGTTGAACGATTAAAAAATTGGTTACAATACCGAGATATTTAGAATAAACTGCATATTTACGTTTCTAATAACGCTATGATGCTATATTAACTTTTCCAACAAAAGGATTGACACACACAATAAAAGAAACATATATAAGACAATTTAAGTAGTAAATTTTAATGCCTGCAAATTTTATAGTAACATTTGTGTAAAGTTATGTTTTAATTATTTAACTGAAATTAAATATGACCAACAACCTCCGAAAAGCAGCTGTCCTCCCAAAGTAACTAGTTATATAATCTATCTAATGTTTAACATGTTTCCAAGATTTCTCTTACTAGCCAATTAAATAATAACAAATTATCTTCTTGTTAGAGAATGTATTTTTTAAAATAAGAAGCAACAACATTGAAGATTACATTATTTTATAAATCCATATATTTATTTCAGCATAAAAATATTATTCAATGCAATAAGTGTACATTGGATTTATTATAAAAATGTTAATTATTATAATAAAGTAAGATGCAAAGAGTGTTGCCTTATTACAAACCGGAAACTATTTAACAAATTGGTCCTTAAAATTTTTATTTATTTCAGAAGTTTTACAGACATTGTATAGGAAAATTAATTTAACTTCAGCATAAAACATGCTTCATTGAATTTACTTTGACAACAAAACTTTTATTAAGTTTCATTATTATTTAAAATACTCGTCAATTTTCTTTCAAGTTCTTTAAATTCGTCACGCCATATTTGGCGAGACATATCCACTTCTCCAAAACCTAAACACAACTTCTCTGTTTCTTTTGTAACTTCTAGAAGGCCTTCAAATATCATCTTCGACTTTTTCTTCTTGGATTTTAAGTTGCTTGACATCTCATCACTGTGTTTTATATCGTAAAATTTTACATAATTCTGGATGACATTTAAAATTCGTTGAACAAAGTTCAAAAGGAATATCGCATAAGCATCTGAAGTCAAATACTGATTTACTTCTTTCCATATTTTTCTCTCCATTACTGCTCCATAATTTATCACAATCAGTTTTTGTTCTAGTTTATTTCTTGCGTCTAAAATTCTTTTTATTCTTTTTTTGGCAACAAATAGAAGACTTTCGCATATTGCAGCGCATACTCTTTGGCTTGCATCTAAAAGGAACGTTTTTGGATCGATCATATCAGTTGGTAAAATTTTAACAGTATTTGATATTATTTGAGTAATAAATGAAGAAAGAAAATTTAGATCATTGGCTACTAAATACAATATTTTTCTTGTGGTTTTACGTTTATCAGCACTTATAATTACTGCTGGATTCTTGTTAAGCAGTCCAGTGACAAATAATATGCAACATTCGTGAAGACTTTCGATAAAAATTCGGTTATAATTTGAAAATGTTATGTTCGATACAATTTGCCACAATTCGACAAGATTTGTTCGTAAAATATCGGGGATAATTTTTGCCGTGGAACTTATTTTTTCTTTGGCGAAACCGAATTTATATGTGTTCTTTCCCGTCACGTCATCAAAACACAACGCCATTTTGATTTGGCAAATGGCTACTCTCGTTTTGCAGCTAAACCAATTCTCTACTATCTCTGTCCCAAACCAGATGCAAAGAGATTCAAATTTTTCTTCAAATATCTGATTTTTAGTGACTTTATTTACATAAAATAGCAAGTTTTTACTCGATTCAAACAACTTCAAAGCATCCATTAAAAGCTTATCTTTTTCGTCTGCCATTAGCATTAATTTCAAAGTAATTTCAGTTATATTATCTTTTAGATATTTCTCAAAAAAGTTATCTATAACATCATAAATAGTGCTCGTATATAAAACCTCTGGATAAACTTTTCCTATTATTCTATCAGCAGTATTCAAAAAATTTTTGGTGCATTCCGTAAACTCGATCAGATAGTTAATTTTATCGGAAATCGGTACCGGTATGTTTATCGCCATTTGATCTAACCATTTTTGGGCTTCGGATTTCATAACTAAAACAGGATCATTATGCAATTTTAAAATTCCATTGGAAATTTGAATAATTCTTAGACTATATTCTAAATCATTGCGGTGATATTTATTTTCTGCTAAATCTAAAGAATGAAGGTTTTCAATCATTCTGAAACATCTTCTGTTTAATATATCTACTTCTGCTTTAAATGCCATCTCAAGAGAACAATCTATCCTACTTTTTGAGCAAAAACATTGACGAATGTTTTTCTCACAACTCGATAATAAGTTATGAATGAATTGAAAATTAATGATGCAATTATTTACTGCAATATGATTAACTACAATAAACCAAGAAATTATATCTTCACAAGTTGGTATGCCTTCTATCACACTGTGGAGATATAATAGGGTTGACGCTGTAGAAGAAACTATTTGTTCCCAAGAAGAAATCATTTTTTCCTTATCGACAACCTTTAGGTGATCTTCTATGCATACACGAATAAGCAGCAAATGTCTTCTCAACGCACAGATTCCTCCATTTTGTTTAGAAATTCCAATTTTCATGACCATATGCAAATACCCCTTTGTTCTTCCCTTTTTAGTAGACTTTACTGGAGCCCACATATCGATACCTTCGCAAAATACTTCAGATAATCGAATTTCACTCCAGCCGAATAAATGATCTTCTTGTTGCTCCTGAGGTACTTTTGTTCCATCTTTACTTTCTACTTCCACAGAAGGAGATTTTTGCTTCTGAAAATGGTGAGTTCCCCTTTTAACAATCATCTTTCGAATTTCAATAACCAAGGCGTCTCCTTCTGGATTTTTTACATTCAGTCGATAGATTGCATTCCATATTGGATGAAGGGGTAAATCAACAGGATTCGTAAATTCTACTTGCCCAGGATTGCTGCTGATCCACATTTTGCAAAACAAGCGAGAAAATTCTAAATATTTCTTCCATTTTAAACGTAAAGCTTCGACGATTTTCACATCTATTGCAAAATCGGGTGACTTTAGACTTGCCGCCGTTTCAAAGCATCGAGTTTTGTTTTTGTTACTTAAAGGAATGATTTGATCCAGATACTGATACAATTCGGGAAAAGAGCAGTTTTTAGAACCGGCTGTTGCTTTGCAATTATTTATTGTATAAACTGACATGACGTACAAGAGGCTTAAAATTTCATCTGAAATATCTTTGTCTAACATGTCTGTAAATTCGCCATATTGTATGTTAGAGAACTTTTCGTCTATTTCTTCTATTGATGTAAGGCCTTTGAATGCCATTTCAGAAGTCACTGCTTCGAATTTTGGAGTAATTTCACCTTCAACAGTACAAAATTGCGTTTGATTGTTACTATTTGCGTCACGGGAAAGTGAATTTTTAATGGAGTATTTGCTCCTAAACGCTACAATCGTTCTTGACGCAGATTTATTGCTTATGACCATAATTATTAGAAACGATATAAAGAGTCAGATTTTTTTTCACTTGCTTGCAGTCGGCAAATTCAGACCATTTGCAAATTTTTTCATGCTTTATGGAAATAAAAAATATCAATTCCAGATGCCGAAAATTCACAGTGCCAGAAATCCTTTATTTCCCTATGAAAAACAATGCATACATATAGCTCAATTATTAAAAATTACAAAAAAATAACTAAATAAGAATACGATAATAAATAGAATATTCATATCTCCGAAACGAATTAAAAAATATAAGGTTGTTATGTCTACCAAATAGGGATGATATCGCTTAAATTTAAAAATAGCCCATTGCTCTGTTTTCGATTATTTATTGATTGGCTTTTCAGAGAGCGAAAAAGTATTGCATAGGCTTAATGTTAAATTCATTAAGTAAGAAATACGTGATTGCATAATTTTTAGGCAAAGATTATGATATAACAATTAATATAAAAAATTTAAATCAATTCCTATTTATGTCAACAAAGATTTTTTTTATTTTAGTTACTTTTTATTAAATAATTACAATTAATATAAATAATTTATCAAAAAATAATGTTTGGCCAAAACAAAATCAAATCCGTATCTATTAAAAATAAATCTGAGAACATGCCTAAATTTTCTACGCTATTTGGGGTAACGCAATGCAGATTAGAAAATTTTAATTTCCTTTATCCTGTTTTATTTTAATTCAAAAGTACTTCAAAATGAAACCGAAATATCGATTAATTAACGATTTTTAGCCTTAAATGCGTCAAACACTAAGAAAATATACAGAATCGTTTGAAATAATCGGTCGAAAACATGTTAAGCCTAACTTCATTAGCGTAAGAAAAAAATTAAACAGAAATCTTACTCAGTTGGCGATGGGAAAATGAAGACTTGTAGCCGGGAAGTTAGTTTTCAATTAATTAATAAAAATATTAACCAAAATAATGAATTAATATTTCAAAAATCTGTATTAACATCAAGTGTTATCCACTACATAAGGCAAACAATGCCTAAAAAATAATAATCTGGCATGACAAAAGTTTCAATTTTTTTAAAATTTTACTTTAAGTTTTCAAAAACTGTTTTTATTAAATTCATTTAACCCTAGAAGCGTCATTCTGTTATCTGTTACTGATATTGAACTTTCCGTTTCAGTGAATAAGTCAGTAAAGATTGATATCAAAATTTTCACATAGACCACGATAGCCGCCGGTGACTGTCACCATAAAATATGATATAAAACAAAAAGAAGCACTTTATCCATAAATTAGAAAATGCTCCTAAATTTTTTATCAAAATATTTTGATAGGTTTCATTAAAACACAGTACATCTTACAAACATTATCTTGTGTTAAACATGAATCTAAGTATTGAGAACATCGGTAAAGATCGATGCCCAAATGGAAAAGAAGGCAAAATTGGTATGGAGTGTAACTTTTAAGAATTATATCCATAAAATTTCCTTTTCAGTTGCCAAAATGAGGTGAGTTAATGAAACTATCAAAATATATATTCATTAAAGTGCATATTCTTTTTTTTTCAGGTTCGACAGTATAAAAAGTAAAACATGGAATTTTCTCCCTCCCTGTCAAGAGCTTCTGTAAAATCTGTATCTTCCCAATATTCCGTAGAAGAATTACAAGGTGAGAAAACCAACTTCCCTTTTATAAGCACGAATCTTTAGAATACATAAGAGTCCAATATATATTTTTAATGATTTAGCTATCAGTAACATTTAATTGTCTTTTAATTGGAAAGTTGATTAGCAAAAAATAGAAAGTATAAGTTATAAGTAGTATATAATACAAAGAGAATAAATTATTCTCGATATATAAAAATGTCTTCACTCATAATAAAGTAATCACGAACGTTAGAAAGTTCTATTTGCTGAGCGTACGAATTAAAATGTCCAAAATTTAAAATACTTGAAAGCCCAGTTTGATCGTCATTTGTCATTCTGATTTTTTTTACCGTCTTGCTGTCATTCTGATTTGGTTTCGAATAAGGTTGTCGGACAAGGTAACTCAAGTATCAATTTCAAGGCAGTCTTATTCCTACTCTATTAAAAGAGAAAGTACAATCCGAAAATTTTGAATTCCATTTGTAATGATGTTATTGAAAATTGTAGGGATTTTTTTAAAAATATACCTTATCATATTCCTATCCCTTCTTTTTCGGCTCTCTTGAAAGGTGGAAAATAAATAAATAAATAACTTAACCAAGATCATTGCTTTTAGATGATTACGGCATGCATTTTATTTTTTTAAAATTTTTCATCTTTTGATTTTAAATCTTAACCACAGCTTATAAGTTGGTAAATCTAAAAAAAAAAACGAAATAGGTTTTTAAATCACTTCAAATATTAGAAAGCTATATATTAAAAAGCAGCAAAAATCTTTTCCCAAAAACTTTCACGTACACTCTTTAATAAATGTACACTAGTCACGAAAGATTCGGTACTTATGTATTAAGTCGTCGATCATTTTTGCCAAATCACAAAACGGTTGCCAATAGATTGTCTAAGTGGCAAAATTGGTTTGCCTCGTATTTAAAAGCATTAAAGAATTTTGGCCACTAAAAGGAAATTTGGCGTGATTGGCGGATCGACGCTCTAATACGTAAGTACCAAAAATTCTAATGGCGTGCGATCTTTCATAATTTTTTTGGCAGTTAATATTCAGAATGTGGTTAGTACGTAAGTACTAGAACACTCAATATGTGTTTTTTTTCATCCAATCGAGACCAAAATTTGGCACAAAACTAAATTTGTTGATCCGAAATTACTAGCCAAATATATTTAATTCAATGCCTTTTTGAATTATAAAGTTTATATAATGTAAAAGTACAGACCGAGATAAGATTCTCTCGATATATTTACTTCCAAATTTGGCAGATATCTATATTTTGAATGTTAAATCTATGTACCAAATTTTAGTAGTATAGATCTCTTCATTTGATAGTTAAATGATAACTTTTATTAGGACATCCGGATAAGCAGACTTTCTCTGAATTGATTTCTTTCAAAATTCAATAAAAATTTACGAATTTAATAGGGAGACCATTTATCAAATTTCACAGTTTTAATTGAATGCGTCAAGTGGCAGACAGATAGACATAATTCAATAAATGTTCTTATCGCACTCAAAGAAGTCTGAAAAATGGTTCAATCCCTCAAAATTTCAAATTCAATTCTATAATTGCAATACATTATCTTTACATATTTCACATTCGAGAAAATAACAATAATAATTTATTATTTGGTTAAAATTTCTATCAGCAAACCGCAGGTCAAAAGTCACTTTCTTTTGGCAAATATACATATGGATATACATCAGTAACACTATTATTTAAAATCGTCGCGAGAAACTATCTTATGAATGCAAATAGTTTTATAGTGTACAATTTGATTTCCATGGTGACCGCGATGAACCGCCAAATCATGTAAAGTAAAGGGGCAAAAAAAAAAAAAAAAAAAAAAAACAGCCAAAAATTATTCTTGACATCTTTTTAATAATGGTTGAGGTGGAAATTAAGTTGTTCCTTTTTTATCTTTAAGGTTATAAAACTTTTGAAGCTATACGATAATTAATGTCATAATTTACACTCTGAAATAGTTTAAAGAATGATCTAATTCTATTTTCGGTTAAAATTGGTCACACAATTGCATTTTATCTGAAAATAATTGCTTATCCGGATTTCATACAATTCCGACTATCATGACTTCCGACTTAAGATTTTTCGAAATAAACGCTTGAAAAACATTAAATAATGTTTAGTCTCCCCTTTATGAAAAATTCTCAATTTCATCTCTCAGAACTGAAATCTCAAAATTTATGAAAATATTTCCATGGAGGGTAAAATTCTTACAAGGCAGGAGTTTTCATCAATAAAGTCTAAGATTCCAGTACAATTAAGAATCGAGACGCTTGCAATAGCAGAAAATATTTTATTGAAAATTTGGATAGAAAAGAAAATAGGTCTTAAAATGTAAATAATCCAATATACCTCAAATATTTCCATGGAATGGAAAACTTTTTTTAAAGAAGGGATCTTTATCATTATAGCTAAGATTCCTATATCTATATAAATAAAAATGAATCTCCAAATGTGTTGCTAAGCGTAAAACTCGAGAATGGCTCGACCAATTGGGTTATATATGTTTTTAAAATTTTTGTTAAGACACGAGGAATGTTCTTATAGAGAGAAAAAAAAACGGAAAAATTGCGAGGAAAATAGCGAAAACGAAACTTTTTTTACTTTCCCGCCAAAAGTTTCGAGTAAGACTGCAGTTGTTTATTGGCCATTGCTAATAAGGTTAGGTTTAACATGTTTTCGACCGATTAATTCTAACAATTATGTTTATTTTTTCAGTGTTTGATGCATTTAAAACTAAACATTGTTAATTAACGATTTTTCCGATTCATTTTCAAATACTTTTGAATTAAAATAAAATAGAATAAAGGAAATAAAAAATTTCTAATCTGTATTGCGTCATCTCAAATGGCATTGAAAATCCAAGCATGTTGTTGACAACTTTGTTTTCCTTTTAATGAAAAGTTAAAAAAAAACATGCATATAATAATGTCGCTATCTCAATTTCGATCGATAAATAAAATAAACTTGACTTGGTATTGAAGAAATATGGTCTTGATTTGCGGTTTTGCTTTCTTTCAGGTATTCACTATAAATAAATAGTATTTTAGTTAAGTTGTGTGTTTTTCCATGCGTATGAAGTTGCGGGGTAAAGGCTAGTGAGAAATAAAACTATTGTAAATTAAAAAAATAATATCAATTAAACTTTCTGGTGGAAAAGAAAATCATTTTCATACAAAATTGTAAAACTCATAAACGAAATGCTTCTAATTATATTTTTTTCTGATATTGTTATCGCTGAAGTATTAGCGACTTTGCTCTTTTATCGTTTTTATTTTCAACTTCATTACTTGTCTAATACTGAGCAGATCAATTACCGCTCATCTAAAATTATGTAATTATCTTAGATAAAGAGGAGGTATTTATAAAATGATAGCAATAGTGTGGGAAAATAAAGGAAATAAATGAGTCTAGTATTTAGTGGACCAGTGCCCAACAAAACTAAAACGACATATTGATTGTTTTAGAGATCAATAATCAATAAACAGGATTATTAAAGCCATTAACTCTGCTTTATAAATATTTATAATTTCAAAAAAGGAGATTAATCTACTATTTCTGTGCATGCGTTATATACATCATCATAATCTTTACTTAAGTATAGGAGAAATTTTATTCTTTTGAGCAGTTAATAACTGACTTTTCAATATCTGTATTTTAACAATACGAAATCTATTAAACAGTACTTAGTTTCTAATTACTTAACTACGTCTAATATGATCATGTAGAATCATAGGAGTGACGTCACAATCACATGGCTCACATATTAGAACTTAACAAAATATATTACTAGCTTTTATTTAAAACGACACAGTGCGTCTGCATTTGCCAATAATATCTATTCCTATATTTACTTTTTGTATAAATGTGAAGAGCAGGAAAAAAAAGTGCATTGTATTTATTCATTTTTTACATTATTGAAACGCGGTAGAGGATCATTGTAAGGAAAGATTCGTCACATTTTCCCTTGAAAATTATGAATTGCGAAAAATATAGTTTGAAAATTTGAAGAAAAGTTCTTAAGCTTAGATTTAATTTAGTTTTGATCATGGATATGAGCGATTATACAACTGTAGTTGGGAAATGAAATAAATTGGACAAAACTATAAAAATTGTCTAAAATTCGGTAAGAACAAGTTACATTATCCAGAAAAATATAAACAAAAAAAAGACTTAAATGAAATCTACTATGCATATTTCACTGTATCGTGTCAGAACATAGTTTCTTGTACGACCAAGTATCTCTTGCTCGTGCAAGTTAAATTATATTTTTATTCATCTTAATTGTTTCATAGCATGAGTCACTTTAGTATTGCACACGATCGAAAAAAAATCTTTGTCTCGCATTTATTGTTTTAAAAAAAATATCGCATTTCCTATTTATTTATTTTCATATAATCACGTGCTCAAAATGGCATTTTTCTAAGTTTTATTTGCTATAGTCATTAACTTAGTTTTAAAATCAGAGCTTTTGTAAATGCGTTGGAAACACGTTATTAAAAGCTGATTTTTTGAGATGCTTGTGCAGATAATAAAATGTTTATCTTTCGTCTACAGATTTTTGTTGACGCCAAAACCCTCATCCCCAAAACAACATCATGTTCTGACATGATAATAAATAGCTGTTTGGAATTCAGAAAAAGAAACTGAAAAAAAAATTAGCGTTTTAAATAGTAGCATTAATTTCAATACATAAACAATTCCCATTAGCATTCAATGTCTATCATGCAAATATGAATTAATTCCATTTTAAATGGCATCATCATATTCTTTGTTTTTCTTTTCTAGAAAAAATCGGAGAGCTTCGGAAGCAACATCGAGAAAACGTCGGGGAGTTCCTGAAAGTGCAGACGATGCAAAGAGAGAGGATGATTCAAGGATTGGAAGAGAAACTCGCCGCCCGGAGGGACAGGCGAGAACGGAAAGTCGAACAGATACCGCCCGTGTCTATCTAGCACAAGGACAGGACGTGACCGGGGGAAAATCGCTCTTCTTTTCCCTTTTTTTTATTCCGAAAATCGCTTAGAATGGGACTGATTTTATTGAACAGCATAGAGCTTTGATTTCCCTTGGGATCCGAAAACAATTTAAATTCAAAATGAAAGATTTCTCAAAGTATTGAAAATGGATTGATGACGGTGAAATTTTTTTGAGTGTATTTTTTACTCTAGAAATAGTTTATTCTGGATAGTTTATTCACGAGGCGAGTTAGAGTTTTTTTCCCCAGTTTAGTACATAAGGAAGTTGAAATCAAAAGAGTTTGCAGGAATCTCTTTATCCTACATGTTCCGTACCTTTATGAAAAGACATTAAATTTTCAGTTTTTAAGATAAAATGTTGTTAGTAGGGCTTACTACAGATATGTTCTTTATTTACTTTAATTATTTTTATGAAACATGCAAATTTTTAATATGTTTGTTATGTCACTGTAAATTATGATTGTTATCTCGTCTGTTTTATTCATTCGGATTTGTGTTCTTTCCTGATAATAAGAATAAAATTCAGTGTTTTTAATTGTTTGCTTGTAATTATTTTTAGTAAAAAGAAAATCAATAAACAGTATAAAATTTTGTAGTAACTTTTAGAGGAATTTTAAAATTTTAGAGAAAACAATAGCATGGTGTGTATCGTATTTGATTACGTTGAACATGATACATTTTTAGTTCGATCGTTCGGCATTTTGTCAGTTTACTGTAAATTTATTTGTTGCACAATTACAAGCAAACGAGTTATTTTTTGAAATGGCATCAATGTTTCAAGAAATAAAAATGGCACTTTCCCGTTAGCCGGGCCAAGAAAAAAAATCACAAAAAAA
>JAOUZG010000635.1:7419074-7467382 GCA_026289955.1 Argiope argentata | reverse complement strand
ACGGAACTCTACAAGATTTGGCGATTTTTCGCTACTGCCCGGCTAACAGAAAATGGTAGGTAGACTTGGCTATAATTTATATTTGGCTTACAATTTAATTTTACCAAAATAACTACAGCACTCAAATAATAATAAAAAAAAGATAATTTCTCACCTGTCCGAGAAATACTTATCAAATATATTCTGGTCCAATTTTTTCGGAAAATACTGATGTGTATGAAAATAATAATTCATAAAAACATTGAATGCTTTTGTTTATTCAACAAATTTTTAAAAGTATGCTTCCTTTACCAGTTGCCACTTTGAATTTCTTTATGGTAAAATAATTCAATAGAGATGAAATTCTTTTTAAAAGAGTTATGTTTATTCAGATTTCCTTTCATTAAAGTATAGTCATTGCCGAAGTTTAAAAGTAAGTCTAATTTATCATTTTCTCGATAAACAGGTTAAAGAAGGTAAATGAATATTTTACAGTTAGACATTTGGGGGAAACATTTTCAATCAATAGTTATTGCCAAACTTAGATGTTCCTTGAAAATTAACTTCTACCTGTGAAAGAAAAGAAAAAAAAGAACTAAATAAGATAGAATTTGCTCATTTGTTGAGAGACCCATCAAGAAAATTAAAATATTTTCAATTGATACAACAGAAGAGGAAATTAAAGTTTTTATTCAAAGTATAAAGATGCAAAAATAAACCAAATGAAGTGTTATGGCGCCCTCTGCTGAAAGCAAAAGTCTTCAGGTGCATTAAATACAACAGCCAACATCACTACCAACTCACACACACTCGTCATAAGCTTGATGCAATTTTATCGTTCGTCTAACCACCGACTCACTGGTGGGAGAGTATGTGGTGAAATCTTTATAAGCCAGATAGCATCCCCGGACCCAAGTGTCACTTTTGGTCTAATGGTCACGCTATTCGGCTACAAACCCTTAGATTGCGAGTTCGGGTCTTGAGCAATCCGCATCCGCTAAAATACTACTTTGAAAAGCCGGAGTGTGGTCTTTCCATTTCAAACTCTCTCAATAAATGTTCTTCTCTTTGATTTTTCAAGTATGAAAATAGTTTTAGTCACAACAAATAAAGTGTAGCTTGGTCAAGTGGATTGTATTTCCGATTATTTGAGAGTATATAAAAAACTTGTTCTGTAGAGTCATATTACTGCTTCTAATTTTGTTTTTATTGAGAATGAGGTCCTATAAAGTGACATCAAAGTCCCACAATAAAAATAATTGTTCATAGTGATATAATTAAAATCATTGGTGCGTGGAGCAAAATATGGTTACGAATTTTAATATTGTTACAAGCGGGCGAGCGGCACGAAAACTCGCCAAAGTTGGCCACGTTTGGCGAGGAGCCTCGCGCCAGCTTGATTGGTTTGGCGAAAGGAATAATCTAGTAGCCGCTAGATTGTGCGCGATGTTTTGAGAATTTTCACGAGACTCAGGTGCACGCGCTTCTCGGCTATATAAGGACGAGTAGCCGGCGTGAGTGAGTTAGTTGCTATAGTGATTTGATCGAGTTAGTGGAGAGTTTGTTTTGTAATAAAAAGCGTCTCGCTGGACTAAAGGATTTGTGAGCTGTGTTTGCGTTTGCTGTTAACGCTGTGTTACTGAGCTCGCTGCGATTTACTGTAACTGTGCTATACGATAGCTGTTTTGTAGTCTGTTTTTATCGTGCGTAAGACTTGAGTTTACGCTGTAATTGACTGTTGACTGCTGAATTGTACTTATCTAAAATTTTTACGTTATCAATTATCCTGTAAATAGCTGTAAATAAATTTGTTTGTGCTGTCCTCAAATAAAGTCCATTCAATCCAAACCCGCTACGCTAAAAACGCAACAATATAGTTCCTCTAGATATTTAGCGTTGTAAATTAAGAAGGTATTTTTATAAATATTTCTTACGGGAACTGAAAGAATATCGGGCCAATGATTACCAACTTTGATGATGAATTTGGTGTCAAATATGAGAACCCTCGAAGGGGCTTATATTGTAGTAGTATCGGGAGTCCCAGCCTATAATTATACAAATGCTATGTTGAGAATTATAAAAGAAGCGCACAGTTTAGGAAATTGTTGAACCAAGAAAGTAATAGTCTTTGGAATGTTGATCTCTAGCAAATTCTCGTAGCGGTCTTCATGCTGATTCATTTATTTAATAATAATTGCTTATGTACTGTTAATTTTATAAATGGCTATTTTATGCGCGTTTCTTCAGTGTTTTCTTGTAAAATAAAGCATCCTTTTCCTTACTGAGAATCTTGCACTATTTTGAGAATTTTACTGTAACGGTACTAATTCATTTTTTTGTCATTTCTTAGAAAACTGAAATAAATGCACTTTTAGTTTATCTTCAAAGCATTCTCTCTTGCCATCCCCCCAAGAAAACTGTCATCCGATATATATAAGATCTATCTATATCTATATATATATATATACGTCGCATATAAGTTATACGTCGATAAGATATAAAAATCACATGCGCCATATGTTATGTAATATATATACATTGTTTTAGAATATAATGTCATTCTTTTTATAATAAAGTCTGTAAGGATTTCAAAAATTGAGTCGATGTGGCACATTATACATCTCTCGTAAGATTGCGCCCTGGCTTTTCTTTAAAATATTCTTTGATTAAATGTATGAGAATTTCACAAGTTCCCATTTTAACTCGAATTGAGGAAGGGTGTAAAGACATTCAAACGAATATTTAAGTTAAATAAAGACTAAAGAAAAGAATGGTTAAAAGAATGGAAGAAACTTAGTTTTAAATAAATAATTATTAGCATTTTGTATTATCTTTTAGATAGATATAAATATTTTTTGTTACATACTGTTAATCAAAGACTAATATATTTAAGCTGATTGGTAGAGGCAATTTTCTAAATGTAATCACATAACTCAAGCATCATTGTATCAAATTCTTGATAAAAAAAGAAAATAATTTATTCAGTGTTCAGAAAAAAACACCTGCAACTTTTGTCTTTCTACTGCACACGTGAGCAAATAGCACCGTTATGATCAATATCATAACTCATTTCCGTTTTTTTTATTTACTTTATATGGATCATAACTCATTTCCATATTTTGCTCATTATCATATTTTACAATTCTCTAACGTGAATAAATTTTAACGATAAATATTTTATATGGATAATTGATAAAACTTCATGCAAAAATGGATGCTATTTCAAACAATAAATATTTAAAGTTTTCTGGAGATTTTTTTACAATAATATTTGGAGATTGTTTAGTACTAATTCATCTAGAATTATGATAAACAGCTAAAAACTTTGATTAGATTATGAAAATACATTAAGACCAGTGAATTAGAATTTTTCAAGTGATATCTATACGAGTCTAGCATTAAATTTAACATGAATAAGACCTAATTTATTAAAATCATAAAAACATGTCTACGTGATCATTCCATGTTTTTAAATCTAAACTAATATTTTTTCCCTATAACTAATAAAGGGTTTCAACACCTTATGCTTTAAGCTTAAATTTATAATTATAAATCGAAATAAAATTTGCCAGCTGCAATATTGCGATTTGGTTTATTGATTCTTTTATTCAAAGGTAAATAAATACTGCGAAAAATTCTCCTGGAAATAAAGCAATAAGTAATATTTTTTATATCAAATACTTCGCAATTGCAGAAAAATTATTTCAGGTCAAAAAATTTTTTAAAAAATAAAGTTTTATCGCATAATTGGAACTTTGTTATCGTAAATTCGTTTAATATTTTTTTGCTATTATAATAATTTTTTTAGTAAAATATGGGAATTTTAAATAAAGTTGAATTAATATTTACCTTGATTTTTAGAAAGCTCATAATAAATAGTAATTTTATGCGTAATTCGCAAAATTTCAGTTTAAAGCCCAAAAACTAATTATTTTTTTTAGAAAGTAAACAGTATAAAAAAAATTATTGTCACTTCAAATTGAATGGTTGCACTTAATGAATAATGAAAACTGGCCAAAGAAAAATCCTTACTAAATTTACCCTTGCTAATCTCTTTTAGGTGAGAAAACCTTCCCCCACATTTCTATAAATTAGCTATACAACGCCGTTAATTCAGCGATTCTACACATATCTATCTCAAAATGGCACATACTAGATCAAAAGAACAGTTTAATCCTTTTGATGAAATCAACGCTTACTGATTGTCTCGGGCAACTAAAACAATGTCCTCTGCTACAGAAAAACAAAGTGTGAATTCTTTGCTGTATTTTAAACAAATAATACGTTGCTACAAAATATATCTCCCTTCTATCAAGTGTTTGAAATTTGTTTTGAATTTGTCTATGAATAACGTAACCTAGCAAATAATTTTTATAGGAATTGAATTAGTTAATGGACCTAAAACGACTCCCTACACTTTATATAATAACTTCTATCTAATAAATTTTCAATTTTTTTTCCCTAGAACACGGTTGTTTAATGAAATCTCTTTTACAAAGATCATAAAGGCTGTATATCTGGAGACCTGAGTGACCAGGTTGTGGCATTCACATATTGATTGGCATTGAATGAATAACTGCCATAAAAAGATTATCAAAACAGCCTCGAAAACAGTGTATGCGAAACCTTAATGGAAATGCAGTAAACTATCGACAATTGTTTATAATTAATCGTGAATAGTTTTCAAAACTTCAATTTTTATTTCTGAAGTCTTTTATTTCGAACACGATGAATAACCTACTTTGAAATAAATGTATTTTTATAAGCTTTTTAAGTGTCCAAATAATTTTTCCAACGTATTTTAGAATCTATTTTTTGGGAAAAAAAACTAATTAAAAAATTCGAATCGCAAAAATTTATTTATAATAAAATTAAATAACTTAAAAAAAGAAAGAAAGAAATGTGACATTCCACTAAAAAGAAAAATGACATTCAGATATTTTTACTTTCTGTTATATGAAGTATAGAGTAAGTATCGTAATCGTCAATAAATACGAACTATAAATTTTTGAAGAATCTTCACATTTTAGACTTTCTTGAGTTCGAAAGAATTTTTTTAAAAAAATTCCGTCTGTCTTGACAAAGAAAACTCAAAAACATTTTAAACTAAACAAATGAAATTTGGTTTGTGGTCTTTACAACAAAATTGTAGATTTCTATAAAATTTCCAGCAAAATATATTCTGTGGAAGTCTATCTGTCTGAATTTAAGCTAGCAGAATAATTACAAAACGGAAAGAGGTAGATGAATAAAATTCAATGCACAGATTTGTCATTTTAAGCATAGACAATATCAAATTTTGAGCGAAATTAAAGAAGAAGCAGATCATCAGTAGGATTATACTTTTGAAACATATGAAGATAATGACAAATATATCAACATATAGCTGTGGTTTTGTGACTACATTTGTAGTTGAGGGCCAAATTTTGATTTCAATTGGATGAAAAAAATGCAGTTTAAACACAAATTCGAATACATTAAACCGCAAGAAAGGTTTAGTTTAGTTCTATTAACGTCCCGATGTAAAGCAACACTAGAGATATTTTGAGACGGACCTCGTATAATTTTGAACAGCGGTCAGATGACGAGGATGATACATGAGCTAGCAACGTCCCCCTCTACACCACACCATACAAACGGGCCGCATGCGAGGAATTAATCGCCAAAAATTAACTACGGATCGCTTGATAGATTCAACAAAAATGTTAAAATCAAGTCAAAGGTCAATATCTCATAAATACGGTATGCCATTGCTTTGGACAGAGTTATCTGCCTTACTCAAGCTCCATAGTTTTTTGTATGGAGTAATACATTTATTAGAGACTATTGTAGAGGTTCAGAAAATTGATTTAAAATCTTTGACGCGCTTAAATATTTTTAACTGTGATTGCATCTTTCGGAAAGATCCAAAATCTAGTTTTAAAATTTATCATCAGTCAATAAATTTTAATATGATTTTTCTACTTTTGAATAAAGTTCCAGTACTCATTCAACAAGAATATTCATATAGTCCATTTATTAAGAAATCTAAATTAAGATATAATAAAACTGCTTAACTAGCAAGAATTCTCGCATTATGCTATTTTCTTTTGTCAGTTACATAATTCTCTATATATGAATGGTTTTCAAAAAGTTTTACAGGATCAGATCAAATAGTGCCTTCTATTATACAAAAAAAAAAAAAAAAAAAGCAAATATAGAAGGATTGAATAATCAATGTCTTGTAGCTAACATCTAATAGTTATTTTTATTGGATTTCTATAAAGTAATTCTTACTTTTTTACTAAAGAATTCTTCCTTTTTTAAAATAAAGAATAGTCAAGTAGAATCCGAATATTGAAAGAATATATACATTTTTTTTCTAGAATATGAATTATAGCCACCAAAGTACTAATTTTATGTTCTTTCTTAAGAACATGATCAAAAAGCTGACCGTTCTTAGAAAACGCTAGATTGAATTTTGTCACGAAAGGACATACTAAAGTTGGGACCAAGATTAAAATTATTGATTTTTTTCGTATTTGATTGAACTTTCTCCCCCTGATAAAATAATACTAAATTGCCACACATATTTATATTAGAAGAATAAAGGAAGATGTAATGTAATAGAGTAGGAAAAAAATTCTTTTTGAGGTTATTAATTGAAATTTCCTATACAATCAGAAACCAACTATCAGATTACGTATTTTCCAATTCGCTGCTGCAAATTGGCCTGATGCGCATAATAATTCTCTGATTTTGCTTTACAGTTTGGAATCAATATTTTAATTGTTTCTGATTAATTATCAAAATGTATCAAATGCAATAGCGTCCCAAAGGTCAGTCAAAAAGGGATATACCACTAACTCCGCGTTGAATTGTCAGATATAGAATTACTAAATTTAACTTTATTTATTTCTTATAATATCAAGCTCGTAACAAATAAATAAAGGAGTTTGAAACTAATCCGAAATATAAATATTTCAACTTTGATTCCTTTATATTTATTTTATTTCGAAATTTCGTTTTTCATTATAAGCAGATGACAATTACATAAAGAAAAAAAAATTAAAAATAGAAAAACAAACGGACAGACAAAAATGTATATTACTGAAAAGCTTAATTTTTTTTAAATTTTAAAATGGTGCAAAAAAATATTTTTTCAAAAAGAAAAAGGAAAAGAAAAGAAATAACTATTTTTATTATTAAAGGGTCTGTGACGTGTGTGAGCTAGAAATCAGACTTCCGCCGTCGGTTGCTCAGGGGTCCATAGCCTCAGAAGCACCCCACCCCACGAGGGCACCTCGTAATTGCGGATGAGATGCTTCCGGTATGGTGATTAGATCTCGCCAAACCGGCGGCTACACTAATAGGCGGGGGTTAGACTCCTTCCATCGATGACTAGACATCCTTCCTTCGGGGAGAGTTGTACCGTGGCCGGTGATGGGCATTAGGACTCAACCACAATTTTCGCTAATTGCTGCTGCGGTGGTCCGGTCATTCAGTGCTTATGGTTAATCCGAGTGCCTTCATGGCGGGTCGGAAAGTCTGTTCTGACTTATTCCCAAAAGCTTTTGCACCCCTCTTTCCTTTGTAAAGCGGAGCACGACAACATTTTTACTATTGTCAAGCAATTAATTTTTATTGTTATTAAAATAATAAACTATTTTTTTAGAAAAAAAATTGAAAAATGTTTTCTAAAATTTTTTAAATTATTTTCATCTGATAAACTCTATTATTTTTTCGTACTTATAATATGCTTCGAAGTTAATGAAGAATATAAAAATTTCGACTGATATTTAATTAAAAATCCAATAAAAAATTTTTGAAAAATCTTTATCGAACATTTATTAGTTAATAAGTAACTGCGTGCCAAATATGGAAACTTCATATCCAACGGCCTTGAAATTAGCATTTTTTTTTGTTTTGTTCTAACCATTTGTGTTGCATAATGCAATTCAGATAATATGCCAAGCTATAAATATATCAAGATAACGTAGACGAAACAAAAATCATTCGTAATTGTCAGCATTAAAAATAAATACTAAATTATTTTAACAGCAGAATTCAACACGAAAAATTTTGCTCTACTTAATTAATATTTTCAACTATTTATACTATGAAAAATGCTATTTTTTAAAATTAAAATGTTATATGTTAAGTATTATTATTTAGATGACAGATGTTATGATGTTTCACATCGGACTAAAATTTAAATATTTATTCACTTTCTTGGATACTGGAGAGCCCACTCTTTATTTGTGTGTGTATGTGTGTTAAAATCGAAAGGACGATGTTGCCAAACTGTATACATTTCGTCATTAAAAATTGAGTCGGGTTCAATTATCCCACAATTGACTGCTGACAAAGCAATAATGACTATTTGATAAATGAGCAGTTTTTCTGTTCCGAAAACATTATCTCAATATACTGACATTTTACATAACTGCGATCAGTTACAAAGGTTACAGAAAATTCAGCATTAAACTAAATTGCTCTAATAAACACTGATCAACTAAGAAACATTAACATCAAAGAAATATCTAAAGCATTTCGCGTTTTGATGATAGGTGCGTCATATAAGTAATTTATAATAAATATCCTTTTCATAATGATTTTTCGAATGCTATGTGATGAAGAAAGATTTATATCACCTTTTTCTGTTGTTCAAGCAGAATATATTATTTTCAAATTAGCTTCATCAAGACAAAACAATTATGCGTGATAAGATTTTTAATTCCAAATTCGCTGTTTCAAACACGTTAAACAATTAATACGCAGTATAAATTTCTAATAATTTTATCAGAAGAAAATTGTGCGAATGCTGCAGTGACAGTAGATAAAAATACTGTACCCTTTCTCTCCTCAAACAACTCCATAGTGACTCTGGGATTATGCTAATTTAAAAATGAATATTAAATGAGATGCACAATAAATGATCAGTAACATTCTTAGTTTTTATATGTAATAATAAATCCCTCAAAATTATATTTTCATCTGAATAATTTAGACATCCACACTATTTTTTCCAAGATTAACCTCTAACAAAAGAAAATGAATATTCAATAAAGAAAATGTGTTTCTGTCAAGGTAGCAAGAATTGAAATCGACACTCATACACATCGAATAATAATAAACTTTAAAAAAACATGAGGGGGGAAAAATTGAAATTTGAATGAAAATAAAACCGTCAGCAGTATAATCTGGTTTATTTTGACTACAACTCCAGTGCCTCTAAATTCAAAGGAAGATAAGGGCTATTTCTCTTTCTGTTTAATCATTTAATTATGCCTTAAATAGATTTTCATGAACTACACAACAAATTACCCTAATCTATTTTTGTTCATTTCCTATTTTATTTTAATCACAGATCACCGTTCTAACAAAAAAAGCATCAGACACAACAACAAAAATAATAATAAAAAAACAATAAAATAATTGATTTTTAAAAACCACAGCCAATTTGTCAATACCCTAACTCCTACAAGATGTAGAAATGATTGAAAAAAAAAAAAAAAAGAAGAATGACACATTTACGCGAGATTACAAAGCAAGTAATTACTTATGGGTATCACAACTTAGAAAGGTCCCAGGTTCCAAAACATTTCACACTAAGCTATATATATATATATATATATATATATATATATGAAGCTATGCTTCAAAATTTGGAAAATTCCTATCCTATTAACAAGCAGCATTTATACTGTGTTAAGTACAATTTACCGCTTTCTTTAAAAATTATATAAGCAACACATTATTCATTTGCACACATACAGAAATACACCTTCAACAAATAATTTTTTTACAAAATATTTGTGCCATAAATTCCTCACAATAAACAATCCTCTAAGTGCTTTTTACATACATTTGAGCTTTGCATGCAATATGCTATTTGAAGATTCCTTTTTTGGCAGAATCATTAGATTTTATTCCTTCTATTTGGCCACCTATAACTTATTAGTTTTCTTTAAAACAAATTGTTAGTAACCAAGCATATTTTTATAAAATAATTATTATAATAAATGGATAATAAGCATACATTTTACGTTTTCTCTCAATCTCATTGTTTTGATAGAATCTATCATTTTTATTTAAACAAATGATGTAATAGTAGCAATTATATTTCAAAGATTTTATTTATGAAATTAAAAAAATATATAAAACACTAATCTACCTAAATTTTGTGATATAAACAAAAAATTCAATTTAAGAGTATTAATATCATTAATATGTAACTTATTTAAAAACACACAAGGTTTACAGAAATAATTATTTCATTTAACCACATTTTAAAAAAATTTGCAGTTGCATTCAATCCAATCATATCTCAAAATAAGCTCACATTGCATTTTTTATGAGTAAAATAAATAATTCAAATGTCATCATTTACCAAGCAATACACATACATGACTGATTATATTGATTGGTAAATAGGTTTAGTAAAGTTAGGCAGCTAAAAATTAATTATTTACATTTTGAAAAGAGTTTCAGCCAGCTATCATCCAAAATAACTCCCTCTAGATATCACCCCTTCTCTTCTTATTCAAGCTTAATTTAATTTGAAAAGTAACTAATTTGTTTGAAGTTTCAGATACAAAAGGACATTCAAATAACTCTCTTTATACAATTTTTATTCTAACTTGAAGATTTTAAGTAGTAAAGTATCTTTAAGGCAGGAGATAATATTTATAAATAATTTTATATATATATATATATATATATATATATATATATATATATATATATATATAAAATAAAACATAAGAAAATTTTAGAAATAGACTCCGCTAAAATAATTGAAGAATTTACACCTGTTCTTTTTTCAAAGTATACCAAAAATGAGCAGAAAAATCAAGATATTGTCATATATGTGCTGTGAAATATTACAAAAATGATTAAAGGATTATAGAAAAAAGTGACAGCAAGTGGACCTTGCCCAACAATCGTCAATAGTTCAAAAAATGAGTAATCAAATATAAACATACTTTTCATTTTTGAATTTTAAATCAAGATTACTGGCATAGCCAATGAAATACATTTGCTTTATAATAACAGTATAATAAAATTTTCAATTAAAGGTTGAAATTTAGATCTTAAAGAAGATTTTCAATTTGTTTAAAAATCCACCATTTTTATAAAAAATATTCCAATGCATATGATAGCATCAAATTGATAGTGATGAATTTGATTTAAACAATGAATATTAGTTTTTCAATTTATTTTTTAAAAAAACACAATACTTTTATAAAAATTATTCCATTTTGTATGATAGCATCAAAATCAGAGCAAAAATTTGATTTGAATAATGGTGCTAAGATCTTATTAATCTTATAAAATATTTTTTATAAATATTAGTAGGCATGAGATGTATTATAAATATGATATAAACTTTATAATTCCTCATCTTTACTATTATACTAAAGCTGTAACTATTTAAAAAAATACGACCATTAAAAAAATGCATCTAATATGAAGTCTATGTAGATTTACTATTTTTTCTCTATAAATCATGTGTATTATTAAAATAACCTTTTTACTTTTCTTTTAAATTTTATTTTTATGTTAAAAAATATTGCTATAATCATACAAGTACATCAGTTGAGAAGATAAATATTTTAGAAAATTAAAAGCGTGATTATTCATAGTAAAAAAAAGACATAAATGAATACAAAAACTTTCTTTTGCATTTCATTCTGGGTATTAAATAATATATAAAACACAATACTTCTCAAAGGGATATAAATATTATTTTAATATACTAAACAATAATTATTATCACACATGTTGATGCATGATGTTGCCAACCATTGGGAGTGAATATTACGGAGTCTAGTGTTATAGAACAAATTAAAGTTTGAAACTAGTATCATTTGGCATACAGATATTCATAGGTTCTGAACATGCTCTATATCATTATTGTATTTAATCTAAAAAATAAGCCAAATTTAACTTAGAACTTTGATTAATATCAGGAAAATAAAAATAATAAAAATAAAATAAATCCACATTTTATTGTTGAAGCATTCAAGCTGAATGATACATAAATTAATGAATTTAAAAAATCAAAAGTATGAAGAAATACACAAAATTGCATTAAATGGCACAAATAATAAGCATTCATGGTTTAAAGCACACATATTTTATTTCAATGAATGAAATATGCAGTATTACAAATTTATTGAGTAATTAATAACTTAAAAATAATCTAATAAACAATTCTCTTTGTTATTCTCTCCCCCCCTGCCTCCGGATGCTTGCTTTATAGCAGAAATAACAATATCCAAAAGATATCTGTCACAATGAAAATAATTTATGACACAGGAATGATACAAATATTATGAAATTAAATAATAAAATTTTAGTGCAAAGAAAATTAGCATAATACAAATAATTTAAATCAAATATTTCTCGTTAACTCTTGTCTTCAGGGAAACAAAGTGCAAGAATTTTATCACAGTGATCTTTTGCTTCTTCATATTCACCTTCTGAGCCATACAGATCCCTTCTATTGATAAGGATTTCTTTCAAATTATAATCTTTGCTTGCACATTGTACTCTGGACTGTACATGCTTGTACACTTGAGCTCTTAAAGCACTAAGCAAATGTTCTGTGCTGGAATCCTGTTCTTTATCTAACAAATTTATAAGTGTAGGAATCATATTTGCAGTATAGAATGCCTCTGGAAAAAAATTAACATTTTAAAGCAAAAACTTTAAAATAAAAAACAAACAAGTAGGTCTTAACTTTATCTCTAATACAAAAACTAATTAAAAGATTTTAGAATTTTTTTCTTATTTTTTTAAACTTACATTTTACTTTTTTAAAATTTTAGCTGCTATAATTTATAACAAAATTCTAATTTGAATCATGATAACTCCAAAACAAATGCTGTGCAATACTAGTACTTATCACTATATAATTTACACATATCTCACATATATTTTCCTTCCCTCATTCAAAAAAATAATAATAAAAATAAATAAATAAAATTTAATAATAAACATACAAATGTTATTAAAGTATGGTTTATGAAACTATCATAGTGCTATATGATAGCCACGAAAAAAGAGAAAAAATTTACTTCATTTATAATACCCTTGATTGAAGTTTAAAAACTTATGTAAAGAAAAAATAATGTTACATATTGATAAAATATTACAAAATACATACAAACTGAATAGCAAAGACTAACTATAAAAATAATTTTTAACACACAAATGGACCAATTATTAAAATGATTTTTTAAAGGATAAATTCATTCATTATACACAGTATTTTTTAAAGTAAAATCTGTAATTCAATAAAATCTGCAAATGATAATATGCATATATATAGAGAGAGGAATGGCTAAAATAAAAACAGAAAATTTTCAATCAACAAAGAAGCAACAGTTAATGAATATGCATATCACATTAAAAGAAAACTATCGCAGCCAAAAAATTATTCTAAAAATTTGACAATACAAGTGTAAATCAGCATTACACATACAGTTGTATACCGAATAAGAAAATAAATAAATATAGAAGAGAAAAAATTTACATACATTCAATTACAATATAATGCTTGTTCAACTTTTTAAAAAAGAAGTAGTTCCATGAATAACACATTCAACTTCAGAAAACAGTAAACTTGTCACTTATGAAATGCAGTTTTGCATTAAAAAAAACAACTATTAATTTATTTAAATATGTTAAACAATTTAAATAAATCTTATCACATAGTGAAAAATGGGTAAATAGAAGGATGTGATACATCATATATTATTTGGTTTTTGAGATGATGCTATCTGCAATCTTTGCAAATTTTGAGGGATATGATTAGAGTTAGGAAATCAAATAATCGAGCCTTAATTGATAATACTTTTTTACAATGATAGAACACAAAATTCATCCAGTAATGATTAATTCTTCAAAATATGTATAGATCAACGATTCAAGATAGATATATGCTACAAATGATTCAAAAACTACTGATCAACTGTATACAGATTCATATTAATAAATATTTGTCAGCATTAACAGTGCTTTTAAGTTAAAAATTTATAAAATAAGATAACAAAATTAATTGTATTAAATAATTTTAAAAATAAGGTTATCTGTCATTGATATGTTTTATAGACACATATCCTTCAACATCTTCAAAGCAAAGAAAACAAAGGATTAAGAACAGAGTGTTTTTGCATCACCATGAAGCAGACGATGAACTCAGTTAATTTTGAAAAACTTTGCAAAGACTCTGTTCTGTGTCAGATTTCACTTTTGCATACTTGTTTTTGAAGCAAGTTTTGAATCCTTAATCTGCTTGCATGGAGTCAGTATACTTAAAAAAAGCCAATTACAATTTTTCTCACATTGGCAGAATTTCAGCAAAAATTTCCTCAAACCCTTTACTAAACAGAGTTATAGAAAAGAAACAGAATCACTACCTCTATTTTGATAATAAAAAGTTACAAAGTACTATATCTTCAATAGAATTGTGAAATAATATCAAAAAAACTTTTGATGCAAAGTGGAATATCAAACAACATATATGGTATTTGACAATTTTCAGCAATTGAAATGAGAATTTTTATTCTGAATTAGAAATATGATGATTATGTTTAATAAAGAATATTAACAACATCTTTCTTACCAGAGTCCACTTACATAAATAGATAAAAAGATTATTATTTATAAAATTTGATTATTATAAAACATATGTTCATTGATTTTGATTTAGTTTCAACCGTGTTTTAATAAACTGGATATTGATTACTAATTAGACAAATCAGAGAGAGGCATGAAACTTATTTCTAAAAATAAATGTAGCGGAATTGTGAGTTTCCAACAATATAAGATTCAATAAATTTCAATCAGATTTTTTTAAAAAAAATAGTACTTTGCAAATTAAGACATGTACATTGTTTTTAATGTATAATTTAACTGGAATAAAGAAACTAAATGATTGTATAAAAGCTGTAGAAACAAGGATTTAAATTGGTTGTGAGGAAGAGAGATATTTTTCAAAAATTTAAAATATAAAAACAATTATTCATAATTCTGATACACAATATTTCAACATGAAATAAATATAAAGCATATGCACCACAATAAAAATCTAAGCAAATACGTATTTACTCAGGTCTAATTTAATAATGAAAAAATAATAATTATAAAACTAAAATCTGCCATGTATTTATATTATACACTGACTATATTTAAAACGTGCATTTTCCCCCCTTCTAAAATTTACACTCAAAATCAAAATTTACACAGTATCTGAATCCAGTAATGTTGAAAGAAAAATATTCATCTATTTCATTTCAATTTTTGAATAAAAACAGATAATTTATTTATATATTGTTCACAAGAATAATTACTTCATTATTCATTAAAAAGTTATACAAGTACTAATATTTATTACAGAATGATGTTTGAAATCTTTCTGCTTACCTCTAAAATTATCATAATTTGATAAACAAGAAAGGAAAAATGCTGTTTTGGCTCTCAGTTTTTCATCAGATTCCTGTAGAATTTTTATTAGCAGCTCTACAATATTTGTAGTTTCTAAATGTTTTATAGAGTCATCATTATTTCGACATAAGCCTATAATCATAAGAGAAAGTTTCATAAAGCTTGTTGCTTGTTTGAAAATTTTACCTATACACATGTTTGTACTGCAAAATTATTAGAACAGCTATATAATTTAAATAATATTATTAACTCATAGTAAGCTATGCACACCACAACAAGATTTGAACAAATGGAAATTGTGACAAACTGAAATTAATAAAAAACTATATCAAGAAATAAAATTTTGCATAAAACTAATAATATAATAAAATTATTTCCGGGATAAATTATTACTATTTAGTAATTTTATGATTTAGAAAACAGTATAATCTTATATTTCACATCTCTGCCACCTTTATATCCTTCTTGTTAAAGAACATGGACACAATTATATACAATAATATACTATTTCATAGTAAAATTTCTCATTCAATAATTTATTTAAAAATATTTTTACACTCTTTTTTAAATAAATTTCTTTAAAAAATGAGAGCATTATTATAAATTATTTATAATTTTTTTAAAGGAGAATCCATTTAAAAATTAAATTAAATAAGATTTGAAATAGGATTAAGATGCTTATTAAGTTAAACATCAATGTTTAATGGAGATAGATGTATAAAAGTCGATATAATCCCTTAAAAAATATTGAAAATGTTAATTTTGTTTGATTAAATTACAAGGTTAAATACCTAAATTTTAATTAAAACAACAACAATGGAACTTTAAAGGGGCAGCTAATAAAATAATCAAAAAATAAATAATACAAAATGATGTTTTAAAACAGATTATTAGAGTTCATGCATACCCTCAATATTAATAAAACATTAAAAATTGAAAATATGTATTTAAAATTAAAATAAAAAACAATAGCATAACAATGAAACAGCACTTACATGATATAGCATACAGAGCTTTAGAACATACTTTTGAATTTGGGGGATATGCAAGAAGCTTTACTAATTCAGGAAGAATGTTGAATTCTATTACTTTAGTTTGACAGTATGTGTTATTTTGACATAAATCAGCAATAAGCTCAGCAGTAGTTGCAACTACTTCTTCATTGGAACAAGAGAGCAAAGGTATTAACACATGGAATCCACCAATTTTGAAGAAATCTATCAAAAAAAAGTTAACAAATTAAATCTTAAGAATCAAAACACATCATGAATATCTTTTACACATTTACATACTGAACAATAAATACATTTAAAAGATTGTAATAAATACAAATTTTTTTTATATATTTAAAACTTTGGTACTTGTTTGTTAGCTGAGCGCAAATGTTGCCGATTGTGAATGAAATGAAAGCCAAGTCACGAAGAGGAGCAAATGACAAAACAGTCAACGGAATTCTACATTATTTGGTAGAATTCTACAGTACTTGCCGATTTATCGCTTCTGGCCAACGGAAAAGTACCAAAACTTTCAATATATATCTTTATGGAATAACTATACACTATAATTATAATTTTTTTTACTTAAGAATATCAATAGATGATACAGCAAAAAATAAATATACATTATTAATTATAAATTATGTAATGTTAGTAAGAAGTATATATAATAAACTGAAAAATACAATATACAGAAAAAATTAAAATACATTTCATAATTTTTTTGAAAAAATCTAACAAATCTTATGTACCATTTGAATTATCAACATAAAGAATTATTTCATTAAGTGCTGTTACTGCTGCTTCTAGTCCTTCATAAGTAGTTGGGGTCTCTTTACCATCTGTGATTTCTTTCATAAAATTTTTAATTTTTATCAATTCATCTCGCATCATTTCTACATCTGAAGGAGGCAAAACAGGCTGAGGTTGAGGATCCACACAGCAAACCTGCATACTCATCCTAAATACAAATTAATAAAATATTTTAAAAGAGCTTAATAAAACTTAATTTGTTACTTTGGGATTATCCCGTTGACCAGTTTCACCAAACCTGATATTATCTTCAAAAGGTGGTTTCTGCATATATTCGAAACTCAGCGATCCCTTAGCACATTTTGTAGAAGGATTGCCGCATTTTAGTGAGCATTTATAGATAGATGGGATAATCCTAAAGTACCCAATAAAATTTATATTTTATCCCCAAACCCTTCATTTTATGGAAAAATACAACAGCCAAACTAATAATAAGTTTAATGAACATTTGAAACTAAAGATTTAAAAAAAGAAGTATAAAAGAGTTGAATGGAATTAATTAATAATTGCTAAGGCTGTATTTATACAATAAGCAATTCAATTATCGAATTTAATCATTTTAAATAGATCAAATCAAAGAATGTTCTACTTAGTTACAAAATGTATCTGTATGGATCATTTATCATAAGCCATCTTGTCTACCATTCTTTTTTCACACCACCAACTCATTAAGTTAATTAAAGAAATGTTTCCATGTATACATTTTTTTATTTAATAATATGGACAATTTAAATTTTTCTAATTGAAAACAACATATAACAGATGTAAAGTCAGTTAGTACTTTTCAATTACCTTAAATTTCAGTGCTAGATACATTGATGTTGGTTTAAATGTATTATTTTGAATTAGTAGTCAAAATTTTGCACAAATTCATATATCAAACCCATAATAGCCCCCCTCCATAAAATTGCTGTACTTGGCTCATACTTTATTCATCAACACAATAAAATTACTATTTGTGACATCATATATGCTGATGCAGAAAGGTAAATTTTGGAATTATTTCTTATTAATTGTACTTTTTACCACCTTTGAGGTTTTAATAAAGATAAAATAATATGATGGTATTCAATACAATAAAATAATCTAGTCAGTAGCTTACAACATCTAATAAAGTAATATGAAATTGAAAATGGATACAACTATTTTCCTCTCTTCAACTTTATAAATTAAAATTCACAAGAAATACCAACAAGTTATATTATTTTAGAAAATGCTCTTTTATTTTTTGTTTACTTTAATACTATACAAAACGTATGTTGTATAATTTATCTTATTTTGCTTTGCATTTCAGATCATCTACGTTTTCGCTTCGATTTGTTTGGAACTTTCAAAAATTTGTATTGGTTATGTATTTATGAAAGCTTTGAAAAATTACATCAAGAATACATATTTTATTATAATTTTTTTCCTCTTTTAACAAGCAGATTACATTTGTTTGAGTTACTCAATTTGTTACTTGACAAGCATATTACACTTGTTTGAATTTCCACTTCGAAATTCGGACGAATGATATCACATTAAAATTAACATAATAAAGTAGCCAACAGATCTTTCTGTAATAAGATAATATTAAACTTTGATGCTTTAAATGATCACACAGTAGCATCGTATCATTAAGACCGACAAAATATCATATTTGCATTCGCCGATCAAATAGCGTAGGTTTTGAGATTTGTTTCGTTATGTTTATTAACTGTTCAATAATAATAATATTATATAAATCTCGTTTTAATTTATAAATTGAATTTTTAAGCAATATAACAACGCGTAGACTTACTTGAGAATTTAGAAAACCTTGAGTAAAAACAAGAAACTGGCAAGGAAAAATTTTCAAATATAAACAAAAAACAATAATAATAATTTTTTGTCATCTTTGAGTTGTATATAGCCTTCCATTTATTTCTTTGGGATTTTTGCTATACAATTCAATATTACTATTAAAAAAGAAACTATTCAATAATTTGGAGATTTTACACTAATTTTTAAATTATACGGAAATCGTAACCACATAATATTGTTTTTTATGCATGAATTTCTACATATTGTCATTTTCAATCATTCACATGGAAATTTCTAGAATAAACATGAACGTTCGGAAAACTAGAACTCAGTTTTCTCTAATTGCTAAACAAAAGAATACGTGGATAAGAAGTATTTCTTAATAATATCTTAAAATCATTGATCATTTTTCACTTCATATGGTCAGTAATATTTTTATTTCCCTTCATCTTCTATTTTCTAACCTCTCATTTCTCGAATTCGAAGTATACATAGAGAAAGTACTGTAATTATCAAAAAATACACTTTCAAAATTTTAACGAATCTTCTAATTTTAGACTTCTTACCATAAGTGCAAAAGAAATATTTTTAGAATTCCGCTTGTCTGAGAATACGATAATGCAATTTGAACTAAAGATATGAAATTTGAAATATTGATGTATTTTACACCAAATTCACAGATTTTTTTTAATCAAATTTTTAACGAATTCCATCCGGAGAACATCTATGTGTCCCACTATTCAAGTGCACGTGAGCCCTAAGAATATAAATTAACATAAGAAGCTAGATAGATAAAGTACATAGGTTTAGAATCTAAATTATGGATTCTTATTAAATTAGGAACCCAATCGATTGAGAAGCTGATCGTCGGTCGATCTGTATTTTATGTAAATACGATAACTCAAATACGCAAGTTGAATTACAGTTTTAATTGATTGGTAAAAAAAGGTACAAAATATATATTTGGTTTCTTTTTCGGTTTATGTCCATATACAATGATTAATCTCCAAAAATCTCACACCAATAGATTGTTTTGAAACCCCAATTATAATATACCAGCACCATTTTTTTAAACATACTTTTTATGTCCGGGTTTAAGAAAATAAAAATATGAGCACTTGTGATGGTTACGGCCATGGCTGAGATTCACAGTTTTTTTTACAGCGGTGGATAAAAGAATAAAATTTCAATAATGAATATGCTAAAAAGTTTCTGGGAGACAATTTCGGCTGGTTTTCAAATTGATTTTCTTCTAAGTTAAGAGATTTATCTCTACATTTTTATATGTTCGTAGTTTCTAGAAGTTTTATTATCTACAGTCACAAGTGGGAGATCCCTGAAAACTGTAAAGGAATCATTATTATGCCATTTTAAATGTTTGTAAAAATAATATTTTATTTAACCAAAATTTATGCATGACCTATTTTAAGAAATATTCCTCATGATATCGAATAAGAATCGCAACTGCTATGTACAAATTTTAACTGTAACTCCAATGTAGCCTAGTATTTTTATTTTTTTTTAGATAGATTTAAAATGGCCTTAGCTAAATGAATATTTTATTCGCCTTGCTTTTTTTTTTTTTGGAAAATTGGTTTGTTAGATGATTTTTTTAAGCACCACAATGTTGAAAATATTCTTTCCTAATAAATACATTATTAAAATCAGAATGATACAAAAATTTAATAGCCTATCTTTGATGATTTTTCAATCTATTTTGAAATGTCAAGAGTTTTGAATTCCATTTTACATTTATAGAAATCCAAAACTAGTATAAATGTACCTCTACGCAAAGCAAAACCCACGCATTCTAATCAACTGATATAGAATTTATATAGAAGCCAAATATAAACCAATTTCTATAGAAACTTCAATGTTTGCTTTAAAATTAGGTAGAAATTACTCAAATTACATAAAATGTCTGAACAACTGTTAATAATGTTCTTTAACTTATTTTAATCATCAATGATCCCTTATTATTTTTAACTGTGCTTTTACATAAATAGTATGTGGCATATTAATAGCATGTAGATCCGAAAATTCCATATTTTTATGAGGAATGAAACGAATAATAAATCCATTTGGTGGATAAGTTTTGATTGCATTGATACCTCTAAACAATTGCCTAGATCTAGGGTCATTATAAGGAGCCATGCAGTAATAAAACTGATTTTAATAAATCGAAGTTCTTTTTTCCAAACATTTATTTCTTCCAATATAGTTCAGGTCTTGCACTTTTTTCTATAAGAAAGAGATCAATATAGATTCTAATCAATAATAGAATAATGAATTTGTATGTTTTTTAGGCATTCTATTTTTTAGTTTTTTACAAAGATTTAAAATGAATAAAAATATTTTTGATATTAAAAACAAGTTTACATGTTTCTTTTATTACAAGTCGTTCTAAAATAATTTAATCAAACAAGAGCAAAAATCTAATTGATTAAGGAAAAAAACTAGTTTGAATGCAACTTTTTGATATAAAATTAAAAATAAAATTCTTTTTTATTATAAAAATCAAATTTTACTTAATGAAATTTTGAAGTTTAATTTTCTAATTTTTACTGTGAATTCCGGCTACTAAATGTTCGTTATTCAGGGAAATATTTTTTGTTATAGAAACGCATCAGATGTTTCAGGAATTTGCTTGTTATAAACCGGAACTCGATCTCATGCGAAGTATAAATTATTTTTCTTCCATTTGAAAATTTATCAGCGTTTGATCGTGTATATTTGACAATCTCCTATATGGAATAAAATGAAAATATTTTGCATAATTATTTGTAAGTATATAAAATTTTTCTGACTTTTATTTATCGAAAAGCTTGTCAAAAAACTAGACTCTGATAAAAATGATATTGATAAATTGCTATTATTGTTTAATCTTTTTTAACCAATTATTGCAAATTATGATGCAGTTAAGTTTTGGGTACTGAAATATATTTGTATAGGAGTAAAATATTCATTAACCTTCTAATCTAATAAGCACAGAGAATTTTAGGATGTAAAGAATGTTAAGTGAATTTTCAAGGAAAAAAAATAGAATTACAATCTTTACAATAATATTTTTATGTTTTAAGTACAAAATAATTCGAAAAGTATTCACAGTAAAATACTTCTCACAAGCAAATCGAATCAGCTCTTAAATATAAAGATTCAAATTTATGAGTAAATAGTGAAATTCTGTAAGTTAAAACCAGGGCCCGACGTAGCCTAATTAGGGCCGGGATAAAAACTTCTTTTAGGGCCTCTCTCTGCATCACTACTTCAGTAATGAAGAATCGTGCGTAGAAGTTGTCTAGGTTTTTTCGTTATTTAATTAGAAATTCTATTTAAATTTAAAACTTAAAAACACTCTTAGTTTTAACTCGAAGTACCGCATTTAACCACTGGATTTAAAATGCAATCTGATAAATTAGTAAGGCAAGAATTATATTAGAATGCTTTCTACATTCTAATATAATCTTAAACATCTAGCTATAAGAGAAACTCCTAAATCTCATAAATTAAAGATTTTACATTTTTTTAAACGAAAAATATGCTAATTTCTCAAAAGTTATTTTCATATGTATGAGTATTTAATTATTTATTGCATTTATTATATACAAACGAAACAAACTTCATTATTTAAGAAAGATAATTATTTTATCAGCCTAATTTTATTATGATAAATATTGGGTCATTAAAGGTAAATTATTTATTTTAACAGAATGAAGAATAGCCAAACCGATTCATTATTTAAATTCCAGTAAAAAGATAATTTTATTGTATTTTAATGTAACATGTTGCTTGTGATAGCTTTAATGTATCATCATGTAGTGTAGATATTTTGAGTCCCTGCGATATATTAATGAAGAAGCTAACACAAAACTGACGGATTTTACACTGAACAGATATTGAGTGAAAAAAAAAAAGTTCATTAAAGAAGGAAACATAAAATAAAATAAAACACCCTATAATGTGGGGGCCCAGGTCACCTGAACCGTATACCTCTTCCTTAGTGAAGTTCTACATGAAACTTTAAACTCATCACGCACAAATTCTATAGCTAAATATCATGGCTTTATTCTTGTAATACACATATAGTAAATATATAGAGATTATAGAATTTTCTGATACCAAAATAAAAACAACAAGTTAAAAAATATATGTTTTTTTTTTTTTGAAAATTTATCAGCAGTATTTCTGAAGCAAAATATTGCTGATATAATTAGAATCAGCTTAAACCTAAATCTTTGTAATTTTGTTGACAATGACGTCAAAGAGGTTAAAAACGAATATATTTTCCTCTTTTCTATCTGATTATCACAACTAATATTATAAAAACTTATGATACTAGTAATAATTTTTTTTCTCCAGTTTTGCTGTCTCTGCAGCTTCAAAAATGCTATTCGGACTTTCTATTTGGAAATAGTCTTCTCGGCATTCGGGAGCCACACGATTACGAAAAGGCTACTCTTGCTTGTGAATGTGGTAAACTGAAGAAAGTTGTGAAGAAACCCATCCCATGGTAAGAGCGAAATGTTTCTTGAAATTGAAAAAAAGGACACAAGAAAGAAAAAAAATTGTTAGGGATATATGTTTAGAATTTTTCCGAATATATTCTTATCAGAATCTTTCAAATTACTGAACATTATTAATTTTTATTTAATGCTTAAGCGAATAAAAAATAAATATTTGTAGCTATTGAACTAGAAGAAGAATTTAAGTTGTATGTCTTTTAAATTAATAATTATTAACGTAGATTTTTGTCATAAGGAATTTTTTTTGTTTAAGCATATAGCAGTTAATTTTTTTAACATTTTATAGCACTGATAATATAACATAACACTGTAATAATAAATATAACAATGGTATAATAAATTTACATTCCACATACACTAGAGACAAAACAAAAACTGCAATTAATATTACTAAAGAATGAAGAACAATTAGTAAATATTACAGAAAGGAAGTATTTAATAATTCTTTATTATCGGATTTATTAATAAAATTAAACATTGATTTTTGAACGTTTGACTTTGAAAAAAGAATATTTTAATATCTTTAAAGGAATATATATTCAAAGGTTAGTATTGTAATGAATAATAAATATTAAAAATCATCTACTAATTAAAAAAAACGTTTGAAGATTTTAAATACTCAACAAAATAAGTAGAGAAAAACTTAAATATCTTTTTGGAAGTTTATAGAATTAAAATGTAAAAAATTATATTTATTAAAATGTTTCAAATTCGATACAAAAATTTTTTGTATGAAAATTTTTATTTGCATTCAAAGACTCCTTTCCATTAAAAAGATTCTAGATACGAATTTGATTAATATTTTAACAAAATTTCAAGGTTTAACTTTTTTTAAGGTTAAAGATATAATATCATAAATATGTAAATTTTCAGATAATAAAAAAAACATTTTTGTTATTACAGAAAAGCTTAATAAAGTTTTGATTAACGATAACTAATAAAAATTGTGAAGGGAGAATTATTTTTCCTTTCTTTTTCTCTCGCAAATAATTAAATTTTTTAAACAGATTCAATTATTTATAAATTACTTATTCTTTGAACTAAAATTTATTTTTTATAGGAAACTAGCTGATGATATATATAAAAGCGAAAAAATTTCAACCACTAACTCCAGCGACTTCATCGGATACATCAAGAACATAAAACAATATTTTAAAAATTGTTCGGTTTGTGAAGTGGAATATTCAAAATGTCCGGAAGATCCAGATAGCTTAAGTGGATATTCCTGCTATAAAAGTGAGCAACACCAGTTATTTCTATAAATTATGTTACTAATAAATATATTAAAACAAGCCTTCTATCGATAGGAATATACAAGGAAATCCATATGCCAAAAGAAAGTTTTTTTAAAAATTAAGCATATTTTGAATCTCTAAACTATTTTATTTATCTAGCTTTTCACGTTTTTTTATTAATCTGTATTTGAACAGCAGGACTTTCTATGAATGGATTTTGTTTTCAAAAGTTAATAGAAATTTGAAACTAACTCACAAACATAATTTCATTTGTTCTGTTCAAAGCGGTTTTAAATTATAATAAACGCGAACAGAAAGAAAAAATACCAAAAATGTGTTTATTAAATACAGTTAAGTCTAGACTATGGAAATTGCTAAATTTTGGAGTTCAAATCTTTTGAAGCTTGCAATGCTTTCTCTTCATATAATTTACTTTACCAGTAAATTAAAACTCCAAAATTTACAATACATATTCAGAATTTTAAGTAATAAATGACATTGTTTAACATTTGCTCTTGAATATATTGATATATGGCTCTTACGTGCAGTTTATCTGTATGCTTTGTATCAATTCGAAATTTAATTTTAACTTCAATTTCTCAACAATCATGTTTTTATGACTGTTGCTCGTGCTATGAATGTTTTTGCTCGTTTTATGGTTAGTTTTGTTTTAGGATCGTTAACCGAAATCTCTCGAGTTTTCAATTTTGAGAAAAATACAGATCACTTTGCTTTTTTTTGTAAGCGTGTTATGATTTCCTATGAGATGATTTAATATGTTATATTCATAAAAATTATATATGAAAGAATCCTATATAATTTTTATTGGGGTATTATTACTTTTCAGATTCAGTGCTCTTCACAATACCAAATAAAAAATACCATGGAGATGTCACTGGTAAGTTAAAAAAAATTCTATCAACTGTTGTTATCTGGTTAATGATATAGCTTCCGGGGTAAGGAAGTGCAGATATCTCGGGTGCAAAGTCTTGGGGGCGCCATTTAGACAAATCATTAGAGCATTATCATTTGTGAAATTCAGTATTAGGAATGGACGAAAAGATAATATAATGTCGAGAGCTAACTATTGTTGCTAAAACACTAATGAAGACTGTAACAGAAAAAATTATATTATATCCAGAGAATACTTACCCAAATGAAGCGTCTGGTTACACAGCTTTCAGGAAATTGCACGATATAGTTACGAATCTGTATTATTGTTTCTTTTTGAAGTTAGTTTCATAATAACGAAGACAACTTTACAGATAGTTCTAATGAAGCAAAATGGATGTAGGGTCATTGAACACCCAAAATTGTTGATGCAGTTGATGAACTTTTGGCAATGAATTTCACAAGTTTGGCAGCAGAAATGAAGATCCTCGATTATACAATATATTAGAAACTAAAATCTGGATCCTTCTATGGAATTTTATACCTTGTTTCGAAGATATAAAAACAAGAGATCGTTTTTTTTATTTAGTTTTATTAAGGCCCCGTTTTAAAGCAACATTACGCTATTTCTGGGATGGGCCTAGTAATTTTGAACCGTGATTAGATGATAAGGATGACACTTGAGCTAGAACATCTCTTCAAACTTTTACACCACAACAGTGAGAGGACCATAAAAACACAAAAGTCAGGACCGAAGCCAAGTTGTCAAACAGATTTTTTTTCTTTGTTGTCTTCTTTGGTGAGTTCTACTATGTTTTGCAACAAATATTTTCTTGTTTTCTTCCGAAATAATTTTACCGTGCTTATTGGATATTATATTTATTGGCCAGATTATCTGTAACTAAATAATCAAAAGTGTCTGGACGCTTCGTATTTAAACATTTTTTCCCAATTTCTTTTGAAAGATTTGATGAAATTCTCCGAGCTTCGGTCATGTAAAAAAATCTGTTTCATCTTAAATTTGTCTGCACACATCAGAGAATTTAGTCCGTAAAGAAATTGATAAGAAAAAATAATTTGGGCTTATATCTGCCCAAATGGAAAATGCACGGCTTCACAGAAAATAGATAATGATTTACTACAATTTCTATAAATAGTTTCACTTGCTGTAACAATATTTACATGCCTTTTTCTAATAATAACATGCTCATTGAAAAAGAATAGTTACAAAAAAATTCTGAATCTTGTTTCGTGTTTTTTATTTATAACGTGTAAATTTTTTCATCCTATGCTTATAAAGTTACACATATATAAAAGAATATGCTTAGTAGAGAATACAGAAAAATATTCATCATAATCATCCCCCCCCCAAAAAAAAGCACTACTGCAGGACGAAAAATATGTACACTGAGTACTTGTGCTTAGAGAAAAACTACTCTTATTACTATTATTTATACCATAAGTCAATTTTTATTTACATTAATTATTGTAATTTTAATTTATATGATAATATAATGAATATTAACCGAGTTTTCTCATGAAAAAATTTATTTTGAGATATTTTGTATCATTGCCAAACAGGAATTAAAGTCTTGAAAAAGAGATCCATGGACTTGCCAGTAGAAGTGGAAATTATACCAGGTAAATGAATATGAAACATTATATATTAGTGCCCTATATAAAAATGAAAACACCATTTGTGTTGGAGAAAGTATTTATTTGATATATCTTAAGTTTCCAGAGAAGGGATTGCCAGTCTGTAGAAATTTGCAGATTTAGACCATTAAGCTATACATTGAAACATGTGCTCAATCCCGACTTGGGGAAGGGGCGAACCCTCTAGGGTGGTTATTGAATACCTGTAAGCAAAGAGATCCCGATGATACCTCCTACACAATTTTTGAAAATTAATATACTGCAAATATTTAAAAGGCTTTTTATAATACCTTTACCACCTTATTTACCTTTTTTATGCATTTTCTTCCGGATCAATCCCAGACACTCTTGGACTTATGATTCACTGATCATCGGTTGATAAAAATTGTTTTAAAACATCTAGTATGCGGTTATGAATTTTTGTGGTATTAATATAAAGAGCAGTTTAAACAGAAATATTATTGGACATGCAATATTCCCGAAAATAATGAGGACTGGTAAAATAAAAGAGGACGAACCAGTATTTTATTTCAGATCAAATAACTAGGATAGGAACAGTTCGAAAGCAAAATGTCTGTGCCGAGTTAAGAAAAAAGAAAGAAAGAATTTCACGAATGGAGCATTTAATTTATTTTACTCTAAGTTATATCGTAACTAAATGGAACAGAAATTAGAAAAATGTATAGTATAATGAATAAAACGGTGTAAGGCTCCAGAAATAATACCTGTTGCCTATTTAACAAAATTTGAAGTTTAAAATTATTTTACTGAGGAATCCATTAAGAATAATCTACATAAAATAATTAATTAAAAGTTTTAGTAGCCATTAATCCCTGTGGCCCAACTGGAAGCCAAACGCTGCTAATTATCAAATAGATTAAGATATAATTAATTGATTAATCATAAAATATTTGATATTAAATATTTAATTCATTGACTATCATATTTCATTGGCAGGTAATAATCAATACCTATATCAATAGTTTTTAAAAACTTTTATTAACGTACTAATTAAACTAATATTGATTTTATAATCTACTCATTATGAAGAGTAGGGCTTGATACATGCGTTGGATCCTGCTTTGCAAGAGCATCCCCTAAACTCACAGAATTAGAAGCATCGAAAGATATTGCTAGAATGGCATAATGATAATGTCAATGTAAAAATTTGAATTAGACAACTGAAAGATATAATTCTGTAAAATTTGTCAAAGGATTTTATTAATTTTGATATTTTCGATTGACTTATATAGTTTATTAAGTATTTTGAGTAAGTAAAAATGCAACATTTTTTATTGCTTATTTGAACGATGAATTTTCGGAAATTTGGAGGTTAAATAAGTAATAATAATAATAATTGTTTTGTTCGTCCGGTAATCAGAATATTATCTGAATCAAAAATAGTACAATATATTTGATACTATTTTTAGTATTCGAAAATATTTTAAAACTATGAGCTTTTGATTACTAGCTTTTTAGTAGGGAATATTGTTTTTGCCATTTACAGTTAAAAGTCATATGAATAGTTTAATATTTATGGTAACTTTCTCAAGTAAATGCATTTTAAGTATTTACTTGTGCAGACATTTAACAGCTTTGATTCTTTCTTAGCCATTGTGTACACAAACCATTTTAAATGAGTCAAGGTCTGTGACATCATAATATTAATTGTTAAGAGTAATTTATCTTTTAATTTTACGGTATATTGGAATAACATTTTCGTATTAATTTTAAACGAAAACAACATAAATATTGTTACGTTTTTAGCGTAGCGGGTTTGGATTGAATGGATTTTATTTGAGGACAACACAAACAAATTTATTTACAGTTATTTACAGGATAATTGATAACGTGAAAATTTTAGATAAGTACAATTCAGCAGTCAACAGTCAATTACAGCGTAAATTCAAGTCTTACGCACGATAAAAACAGACTGCAAAACAGCTATCGTATATCACAGCAACAGTTAATCACAGCGAGCTCAATAACACAGCGTTAACAGCAAACGCAAACACAGCTCACAAATCCTTTAGTCCAACGAGACGCTTTTTATTTCAGAGCAAACTCTCAACTAACTCGATCAAATCACTATAGCAACTGACTAACTCGCTCCGGCTATTCGTCCTTATATAGCCGAGAAGCGCGTGCACCTGAATCTCGTGGAAATTCTCAAAACAACGCGAACAATCTAGCGGTTACTAGATTATTCCTTTCGCCAAACCAATCAAGCTGGCGCGAGGCTCCTCGCCAAACGTGGCCAATCTTGGCGAGTTTTCGTGCCGCACGCCCGCTTGTAACATTGCCCCCTCCTCAAGGACTGCACGTCCCAGGCAGTACAGACCCCGAGCAGAAGGCACTCAAAAGTAACAATTCCATACACACAAAATTACAGACATAATCATTGAAAAAGAATTAACATAAAGAACTCTATTTACAAATATACAGGTCATATTTACATAAATGAGGAAACCATGGTTTCAACTAAGTATTTGACAAATCACCATGATAAGGGGCTAGCCGGTCGTAATGTACTACTCTTGGTTTTGAGTTCGGTGACTTCCTTATTCGAACCACGACGTCATTCAGTCTTTTCAGGACTGTATAAGGGCCTTCCCAGGAAGACTGCAGCTTCGGAGAGAGTCCCTTTCGTCGAATCGGGTTCCAGAACCATACCTTGTCACCTTCCTTGAATTCATGTCCAGTGGCTTTAGTGTCGTACCTGGTCTTCATCTTCTCCGTCGCTATGTTGATCCGATCTCGAGCAAGCCTGTGTACGTCTTCTAAACGGGCCTGGAGGTCTTGAACATAATTCACAGGCGAAGAAGCCGTATCCGGAGGACACCCGAATTGAGGATCACAGGGCAGTTGGAGTTCTTTTCTATTTCCAGTGCCCGTCCGAGGAAGAGGTCTCAAGATGTCAGAGGCCTGTCTTTCAAATGGTGCGCCTACATTATCCCGCTGTAACGTATCACGACTGTGTGTTTTCGGTCCTTTACGGGCGTTACAGTCATCACATGTTCTGCACCATTCCCGAACATCCTCTTTCATGTGGTTCCAATAGAAACGCTCCCGGACATTACGAGTTGTCTTCATGATTCCGAAGTGACCACCTTCAGGACTGCTGTGTAACTCCTTCAGTACTTGATTTATCCTTGATCGGGGAAGTACAAGTTGCCACTTAAATGACTTCCCATCTTCGGACTCCCATTTTCTATACAAGATACCATTCCTAATTTCGAGTGAATTCCAGAGAGCCCAGTAACGTTTAGTTCCAGTACTGAGGCTTGAACTGTCCTGCAATTCAGGTCTTGAATTACTTGATTGCATAAACTTTACAATCGGTTTAATGTCAGGATCCATTCTTTGTTCCTTGCGAACCTCCTCATCACTCCAGGGATCAGATTGAGGTGGGATAGTTCTTGTTATTCGGCGCACAGTTGGTGTATCAATACCAGTTTTCTTTTCCGCCGAGGAGCAGTTGCTACAACCCTCAGAGCGGGGTTTTCTTGACAAGGCGTCTCCATTTCCTCTTCCAGATCCCAAATGGAAAAGAGTCACGACTTCTGATGTGGAGTGCAGGGAGTTATTTTTGAAGTCGATTACAAAATCATACTTCTTCAGAAAGTCCATACCAAGTATGAAATCATCTGTAATTTCCGCTACGTAGACGACATGGTCATAAGTAGCATTTCCAAATCTAATTTCAATATTCATTTTTCCGATAATTGGGATTCTGTCACCAATGACCGTTTCGAGGGTGACGCAGGACGGTGTCCAGAGAATTTTCCTCCCAAGTCGTTCTGCAACATCTCTACACATGATGGTTACGTTGGCTCCTGTGTCAACGATCATTCGGCAGGGGACTCCGTTGACGAAGGCATTAACAAATACACCAATTTCACCACCGCCTCTTGATGATATCTGTAAAACTCTGAAGCGGTTTTCCTGGTTGCTTCTAGAAGAGTCTTTAATCCGTTTATCGAAGCGGACTGAACAGTTCCTTCGAACATGGCCCTCTTCGCCGCATTTCCAACATTTCACAGTTCTCTGGCCATGTTTGTTGGACCTTTCACTTCTTTTCCGGATAAACTGGAAAATTGTTTTCATCATTTCAAATAGATTTTGCAGCGGAGAGTCTGATACATCTTGAACAGTAGCACCTCTTACTGAGTGGCGATCCCTCTGTGAAGCTTGCTGAGCTGCTTCAAATTTCATTGAGTAAACCAAGGCTGATTTCAAGTCCTTCAATTCAGCCATTCGCAGTGACTTTTGTATCTCTGGATCCCTCACGCCGTCGATGAAATACTGCAGGGCCAGTGTTTCTCGTACCTCGGCAGGACAGTCGGAGAAGGCAAGATGGGAGAGCCTCTCTACATCTGCTGCAAGCTCTTGCAGGCTTTCATTCGATCGTTGCTGCCGAGTCTTTAACTGAAGACGGCTATAGTCCTTGAGGCACTTTTCTCCGAAGCGCAACTCCAGAGCGTTTGAAAGAGCATCAAAGTTCAGATGTTGATCTTCGGGAACAGTTCTCAAAATATCAGCAGCTTCAGCCCGTAGTGATGCAGCCAGTTGACGAGCCTTCGTTACTGGATCCCAACCATTGGCTTCTGCGACGATGGAGAATTGAGTTTTGTAGACTTGCCAAGATGTTTTTCCGTCGTAGGTCGACACTTTTATGCTTGATTTAGGAATAGCAGGTACAAGTTGAGTTATTTCAGGCCCTTGAAAGTTCGGGAATTGATTTTCAGATTTTATCTGTGCACCTTCCATTCTCTTCAATTTTTTCTCAATTTCTTGTTCAAATTCGTTAAATCTATCTTCAACTCTACGGAGATTTTCACTATTCTGCTCACAACTCTGTTGAATATTGCGAATTTTCATATCGTTCTCTTGAACCCTTTCCGCCAAAGCATCCACTTTGGTGTTGATTGCTTCAACAATTATAGCTTGACCTTGTTCTATCTTCTCCATCTTTTCTTGCCCTTGTTCCATCTTCTTCTCCATCTTCTCTTGCCCTTGTTCTATTTTCTTCTCCATTTTCTCTTGCCCTTGTTCTATTTTCTTCTCCATTTTCTCTTGCCCTTGTTCTATTTTCTTCTCCATTTCTTTAATGAAAGCAAAAAGCTGTTCAAATTTTGTTTTCTCTGCTTCCTCCATCGCTCTAGTTTTCACCATTCAAACCCACTTCTGACACCAGTTGTTACGTTTTTATGCTTAGCGGGTTCGGATTGAATGGACTTTGTATGAGGACAGCACAAACAAATTTATTTACAGTTATTTACAGGATAATTGATAACGTGAAAATTTTAGATAAGTACAATTCAGCAGTCAACAGTCAATTACAGCGTAAATTCAAGTCTTACGCACGATAAAAACAGACTGCAAAACAGCTATCGTATATCACAGCAACAGTTAATCACAGCGAGCTCAATAACACAGCGTTAACAGCAAACGCAAACACAGCTCACAAATCCTTTAGTCCAACAAGACGCTTTTTATTTCAGAGCAAACTCTCAACTAACTCGATCAAATCACTATAGCAACTGACTAACTCGCTTCATAGTTGGTTCACGGAGCGCCTAGCCCCGGCATGGGGCTGTGATCTCCGGTAGATGACTACATAAACTTGAAACCTGACGGTCAGTAAGTTGGCGTGATCTTCTTCGTAGATTCATAAGTAGAAATTGAAAGAAAAGAGCTGTTGAGAAGAAAGGCGAAACATAGCAAAGCACAGGTTCTCATTGGTTGTCAGGATAAAGTGGGAGGAGTTAACTGAGAGTGAGAGTTAAAGTGGGAGGAGCATTTGAAAGTGAAAGTAACAACAGGGAATGAAGGCATGCTGCCTGGCAGAAAAGTTAAAAACAAGTAAAAGCAAGCAAAAAACAGCAGAAAAATTAAATTAGGATATTGCGAGGTCTTTTAATGCGGTGGTTAGGAGCATATTTAGGAATTGAAATAATAGCCTCGTTATTATGGGAATCAAGATTTTTAAAAAATTTAATTGCAAGTTTTTTAATAAAAGTTTTAAGAGGAGGGTAATCAAGTGACTTATACATATTTGTATTGGGCATAAACCATTTACAATTACAAAATCGTCTAATTAAATTATTTTGGTGAACTTCAATGATTCTAAGATTGGATTTGGCAGCATACCCCCACACCGGACATGCATATGTAAGTACTGGACGCAAATAAGCAGTGTAAATAAGTATTTTGTTATCCCTAGACATTTTAGAGTTTCGAGAAATTAAAGGATAAAATTTACGAGTTAGGTCTCGAAACTTGTTTTTAATATAAATAAAATGGGGACGCCAAGAGAGTTTGTTGTCTAATATGACACCTAAATACTTGCATTCCTTAGACCACGGGATAATTTGATTTTTAATTTTGATGGGGCGGAATTCTTTATAAACGTGATTTTTAGTAAACATAATTGCTTCGGTTTTGCTAGGGTTGATCTCTATTTTCCATTTGATAAGCCAGTCTTCAATAGTTTTAAGGTGCCTGGTCAAAGCTATTGAAATGTAATTTGGATTTTTGTTCCTGGCTAGTATAGCGGTATCATCGGCGTACATGCAAAGCAAGGTATTGAATTGCCTAGGGATGTCATTGACATAAAGTGAGAAGAGAATAGGGCCAATTTTAGAACCTTGGGCTACGCCGGCTTTAATATGTTTCGTATCAGAAAGAGTGTTGTTAACTCTGACACAGAAATACCTGTCGTGAAGATAAGAAATAAGAATTTTAATAATGTAATTTGGAATTTTATAAGTGATAAGCTTGTAGATAAGGCCATCCTGCCAAACCCTGTCAAAGGCTTTCTGAATGTCAAGAAACACAGCGGCAGATTTTTGGTTATTAGAAAAACCCTCTTCGACGTATTCAACTACCCTGATAAGTTGATGGGTGGTCGAGAGATTATTTCTAAAACCAAATTGTTCTGGGCAAAGGATGTTATTATCTTCAAGGAAAGAGTTAAGACGATTAAGTATTATGTGCTCGGCAATTTTACTGATGGAGGAAAGTAGTGATATGGGTCTATAACTGGACGGCACTGTTGGGTCTTTACCAGGTTTCAGAATGGGGGCTACAACTGCGGTTTTCCACCTGGTAGGGAAGTGACCAATGGTCAAAATTTTTGAAATAATAGTTTGCAATAGTAAAATACAATTAGGAGGGAGGTTACGAACAACTTTATTATTAATACCGTCCAGCCCCGGAGCCTTGTTAATTTTAAGATTTTTAATGCAATCAGTAATTTTTTCAATATTAGGGGGTGCTACGTCATGAAAGTAAGATGGAAGACTATCCTGAAAGTCTTTGACAGTTTTACTAACAAGCATGTCTGTTTCGTCATGTTGGAGGTCATTTAATTGAAACTGAGTCTCCAGGCTATCTGCCAGGCAGTTTGCTTTTTCAATATCAGTGTTAGCGATACTAGCCGGGCCTTTAAGGGCCGAAATTTTTTGTTTTTTCTTTTTAAATGATGAAACAAAGTTCCAGAAAGTACCATCATAGGTGTTGGCATTTACAAGTTTGTTAATGAAATCGTTTTGTTCAGTTTTATCGTTAAGCTTTTGAAGGGTTTTGTTGATTTTGTTCATAAAACTCTTGAAGACTGGGTTCCTAGTTTTTTGAAAAATCTTTCTGGCATAGTTCCTTTCTTTACGAAGAAAACGGATATTAGGGTCAATGTAATTTTGGTTGAAGCTAACGGGTTTAGACGCGGCGACCTTGGCATCAACAATAATTTTTTCGAAATAATCCACAAGGTCATCAAGTTGCTCAGGAGTATTAGGATCAGCATTAGATTCAAGATTTATAGATGAAAGAATTTGTTTGAAGTTAGTCCAATTGGTAGTCAGTTTTCTATTATTGTCCGAAAGTGAGTATTTGAAATAAAAATTTAGGAGAATAGGATTGTGATCTGAGCTAAGGTCGGGGATCGAGGTAATATCATACGGAAAAAGGAAATCTTTGACAATAGTAAGGTCAATAGTGCTGGCCGAAAAGGCACCATACCGAGTAGGGGAGCTAGGAGCTAAGATTTCGAGGCCTGCATGATTGGAGAATGAATAAAGAGTATTACCGCGAGTATTATTATTATGACAACCCCAACTGGTATGATGGGCGTTAAAATCGCCACAAATAATTTGATTAGGATAAATTTTGAGTAGGTTTTCAAGATCAAAAGTAAATAAGGCATTATCAGAACTAGGCGGAATGTAGATTGAGGTAAGAGTGATGGGATCATTTTTAATATCAAGGGCTACCACCGTTGCTTCGACATAATATAGCGCAGGAGGTTGAATGACGTGATGAGGGATACCATTTTTAATGAAAATAGCTGTTCCACCTCCAATACTATCAATCCTGTAGCTATAATAAGAGTGGTAATTTGCCAGAAAGACTTTTCTTTGTGGTCTAAGGTGAGTTTCCTGAATAAGAATAGCATCGGGGTTATACTTATTTACGAATGACCTAAAGTCAATAAGTTTGTTTGAAATGCCATTTGCATTCCAGTACACAATACGCAGACTGTTGCACTTGAACGTTAAAAGGAACAGGAGCAAAGAGTGATGATAAGTTCCATGATGATTGTAGCTTTGTCTTTGTTGGAATTGGCAAGTTTAAATTTTCTAAGAATATTCATTAGGTTTGGAAAATCATTTAAAAATTTTTTAATCTCTAACATACCTTCTATTATCTCTTTACCGAAACCAGATTGAGGGAAGTTGAATGGAGTATTATCTTGGCTGGAATTAGTAGGTAAATCTTGCGGGGCCGTCTGAGGTTGAGCTGGTGTCTTAAGGAGATCAGCAAAAGAAATATTATCTCTGATGGTACTTTTGTTAATGGGGGGATAATTACTCTTAAAATTTTGGAAAACTGATCTATTTTGTTGGGTGTTAGCTGCCTTAGGAAAAGCCTCACAGCCTCTATAGGAAGCAACATGACCTAGTTTTCCACAGTTAATGCACTTGGGCGTTTCGACTCTTTCCTTGATGTTACAGGCGTTTGTCTCATGGTCTTTACCGCACTTCAGGCACCTTGGCTTGATGTTACACACTTCCGCACTATGATGGAAGAAATTGCATTTAAAACACTGTCTAGTGATGTTCCTAGACCTGTACGGCTCCACAGAAACCCTGAGGTAGTTGATACTTTTGACATTATATATCACGTTAATGTCATCAGTGCGTTGGAGCTCAACCATGAAGAACGGGAGTGGTTTTTTCGATCGAGTTTGGGTAAGCTGCACCACTTTGATGACCGGAAGCCCAAGTACATTTTTCAGGTACGCTAGGATGTCAGTAGCGTCATGGTCGACTGGAAGTCCTTTTATCACTGCCTTGATTGGCCGCTTTTCCTTCGGCTTAATAATATAATAATCAAAACCTTGGGTGGTGGAGAATTTTTGAATATTAGAGTGTTGTTCAATAGATGTGGGAAATATTTTGATGTACCCGTTAGTGAATTTGTTTTCTGTAGGACCACAAGCTCTTTCAATTTCAGCGAGCATTTGCTGTTGCTTTCCCGTGTATCTAAACATTATGGGCGGGACTTTAGGGGGCGGGGCTACGATTTCAGGTTCTTCCTGGTTTTCTAATACCGCAAAGCTATTACTGAGGGGAATTTGTTTATTTAACGGCTCAATATTTCTATTTACAGTTTTACGTTTGGGGGAGATGAAACCGTCATTTACCTTATTATTTGGGTAATTAAGGGGGGCAATTTTAGAACAATTAGGGTCCTGACAGACCAAAAGAGAAAGATTACCTGTCGCTTCCTCCAGCCTTGAAACGGCATCTGACTTCTTGGCCATCAGGTCCAGAAATGACGGGTGATTGGCGTAGTCTGGAATACGTCGAAACTCAATGACGGCTTTGTCGAGACCCTCCAACTCCAATCTGATTGCTAAAATAGCAGCCTCCACAAATCTTCCTTGCGTGCAGTTGGTGCAGATCTTATTGCTGTCAACGCCTGCATTATCATTTGCCTGATTATCCGTATCCATGTCACCAGAGCTCTCTGCGCAAAAGCGCTTGCTCGAAGCATCCTCGGAATCACCACCGTTCATGACGGCGGCTAACTAGAGACATGCAAAAATGACCGCTAAAAAATTTTAACAACTGACTAACTCGCTCCGGCTATTCGTCCTTATATAGCCGAGAAGCGCGTGCACCTGAATCTCGTGGAAATTCTCAAAACAACGCGAACAATCTAGCGGTTACTAGATTATTCCTTTCGCCAAACCAATCAAGCTGGCGCGAGGCTCCTCGCCAAACGTGGCCAACCTTGGCGAGTTTTCGTGCCGCACGCCCGCTTGTAACAATATTAAACAAAATTGTTTTCTCTTATCTCTCAATAAAGCAGAAACTTACGTGATTGAAGGAACAATAAAACAAATTATTGCTACAAATTCAACAATAGATTCTATTATTGAAAGCTATGCATAAATATGTCGATACTGCTACATTCAGGGGTGGCGGGGTGGTCGGTTGTACACTCATTATGCATACGCAAAAAAATATTTTTTAAGAATTGTCAAGATACAGGAAAAGTTTACAAGACGATTAAATTAATTTCATTCAAGACAGTTTTTAAAAATTTTAAAGGATGTTAAAATCAATTTTGTGCAATAATATTTTTAGGAGTAATCGCAGAATTAATATTTTAGCTATTAAAATTAAAAAATCTATTCAAAGTGCACGTTTTTTTCTCCAAAATATGTCTATACCAAATTTAATATTTCGTGCTCAAACGGTCTATCCTATAGAGTACCGAAACATACACACATATACTCCTTTTTTATTAATGTAGAAAATATAAACCATTTCACGATCAATTAAAACTATTCCTTAATATTATGCCATCACTTTATTTTAATTCTTTTTACATATTATTTTAGGATCCCATCCCAAACAAAGACGTATTACTCGGAACTACCGTGTTTGTGCCTATCCCACGTCTCTATCAACGGCTGAAATCAGATGCAGAGTTTACCCTAGTTCAGTGTGAGTGTGTTTTACTTCCTTTTAGGTGAAGCATACAAAGATAATTCATTTTAATAAGTTAGTAATAGGACCATATTTTGATATATCTTTACATTTAAAATCCCAATCAATTTGAGAATTTTTTTTGGGTTATCTGTCTTTATGTGCATAAGTAATTGTGATAATTCAAAAATGCAATATGCCAGATGAATGGAATGTGATAAGCAGGTTTCACAATAACTATAGTAAACATTCAACAAATCCTTCATAAGATCCTTCAATTCTCTTCATTAAACAACAAAATCGAGAAATCTCCCTTCCATTTTCTAGCTAGTTAAATTATATTAATTCCTATTTTAAATCAACACCTTCGTCAGAGGACGTGGAAGATGTCCGAGCCCTTTCTCCAAGCTTCCACACTACACCAGTGGGAGGACGTTTGACACCGACGGATTTGGTATTTACCAGATCCTCTTACACTATGGCTCTTTGACAAATTGGGCATCGAATCTGAACGCTCCGATTCTAAAGCCGAAACCTTACAACCATGTCACTGTGGTTCCTTCACTTTATATAATATGAATACTGGAAAGTGAAGTCTGTGGTGGCCAATTTTAAACTCTTTGAATTTACAAAGGTCTACACAATGAAATTGCGTTGATGAATATACTAATTAGAATGCCGGCATCCTGGCATAGAGGTAGAGCGTCTTCCTCGTGATCTGAGAGTCCTGGGTTCGAGTACTGATTAGGGCATGGTTGTTCTTTTGTGTATTATTTATGAGTAGTGTAAATGCCACTCCCTCCACGGTGCTGGACAAGCGTGCTGAGTGTGTAACTAAATCGTACTTTTGGCTCTAGTTGGTGCTATTTCAAAAACAAGAGACGCTCATTCGGCTTAAAATCGCTGAGGGCTGTCAGAGCGCTTGTCCATCGCAAGCTCCATTAGTAATAACAACAATTAATGAGAATATTTCAACTACTGAATATCTTGGATAACAATGCCAATGGAGTAAATGGTAATTCTTTATGTTCTAGATGAAACTGCTTTCGTTTTATTCTTCCTTCCTTAAAATGCTATTTCAAAACATGAGAACAGTTACATTACCTTATGACATCGTTATAATTTCTTCTAAAAATTAAATATGAAAGAACCATTTTGAACATAACTTGTAATTTTAAATCGTGCTTAGATGGCAATTGAGCAAACGCTCCTTTTTTAAAACTTCCACTCCGCACCAGCGAGAGAGAGATAATCTTTGACGAATTTAATATGTACCAGACCTATAAATAAAAAGAATCTTTTACAGAATTATGCCTCAAATAGACCGCCTTCTGATCATCACACTAATGTAATAATGAATGGGAGGAAGGTGCAATCGGAGTACAGATGACACTATCACCATGGGTATAAAACATTGATATTTTTGTCTTTTTTTTAAAAGCTAAATTTGATGGGAAGTGGATATAATATTAGTGCCAGATGCTAAAATTTGCTCAGACATTTGTATCCGAGTTGATGTCTGGAAAATTAAAAATAAAATAAAATCATGATGTCTCGATTGCCATTGAATTGCGAAGCTGAGATTGCTCCGAAGTCACTGATTTTTTACATCATTTATTGTTTTCGAAATCTCTTCAAGAAATGATTCTTTCATTTCATTAAATGTTATTAACACGCAAACCGGTAACTGTCCCATTTATTTTTAGAGCATGTATCCAGAGTTGTGCTTTGGGTTTCACTTTAAAAAATGGCACCCAAGTAGTAAGGCGTTGCTCTAAGAGTTCCAATCGGTGGTATCCATGCAATTTTGAAGAATGCAAACGTAAGTGTGCTATTCATTCAAAGTTATGTTTTTTTCAATACTTTTTTTTATGAAAGTAAAATATCATCTGTGGATGTTGGAAATTATAACTTAAAATTAAGAATATTCAATACTTATAACTTCAGTAGACTTGTATAAAATTATATATACTTTTATTCAGGCATTTTTAGGAATTATACATAATTAATAACTGTGATGAATCTTTTTGTGTTTTTTTCACTAAACTGGTTAATTTAACAATGAATCATTATGATTAATTTCATAAATGGAAATAAAAGTAATAAATGTTCGTTTGCAACTTTATAGTGGGTCGTTTTTGGCCTTTACTTGAATTTTTCAGCTGAGTTAATAGCAATTAAGCCGCTTAAACTCTTACAACTTCTCTTTTTTAAATTGGCATTCGAATTTTTGAAATAAATGTAGATTGAGATTATAGTGTAGAATGAATTATATAGAATAATCAAAAGTAGTATTTCTTTCTTTCCACTAAGAGTGCAATTTCCTAATTTATTATTTTCACTTTTTTTTTTGTTTATTTCAATCCATCCCTGACCATGTTATTCATTATAATTTGAAAGGTTGTGCAAATTACACAAATAAGGGGAAAACATGATGTGATAAAGTCTTATTTTTAGCTGATTGTTCCAGTTATTTCTGAAGGAAAAGAAATATTACAGTTTCCTTTGTTACTAAAAAAAATAGACACATACACATGCCTCATTTTACCAGTCGGCTTTCTGGCACAGAGGTAGCGTGTCTTCCTCGTGTTCTTGTAGTCCCGGTTTGGACATGGTTGTTCTGTGCGCTATCTGTGACAGTGCCCTCCTGTAAAAAGGGGCTGTGCATACGACTGTGATGAGTGTGTAGCTAAGTCGTACTCTTGCCTCTAGTTGGCACTATTTGAAAGAAGAGAAGCTGTTTTCAACTTAAAATCTGCTGATATAATCAGTGGGGGATTGTACATGGCAAATGCCATAAGTAGCAACAACATCATTTTACCAATATGTGTATTCCAAGGGTCAGGCGTGATAGGCAATAATTTTTAACCTCGAAACTAAATAACGATACACCCAGAAATTATTGACTTTCATAGTTGTTCAGTAGAAAACTAAACAAACTATGATACCACATCTTCACCTCAGTACAAATATAAAATTGAAGATTTAATCTGAGTACTTAATTGAATATTTATTTCAATGATTGAGGAATTTCGATTCATCATTTCGGATGCAAATTGAGCTTTTAAATACAACTACTGTAAAATGCCCTGGTTTCAAAGATTGTCCAATGAATAAAGTAATTTGTTACCAAATCTCTGTTTGGTAATTATAATCGTTTAACATTTTGAAAATTCCACCTTTTCAATTAATTTAAATAAAACACAAGAAACAACCCTCATTCTATTAGCTTCGAAAAAACTTGTTTTTAAAAAGAGATCAATAAGAAGTTATAAAAAATGTCCTCTTGGACCTTGGTTCCTAAAGTTTTGGAAAATTAATGCCTCTTATTTTTTAACTTAATAGATGTGATAATTTTCAACAATATCTTTGTTTATTCTATGTGCATCTAATATAGATCTTTGCCCACATATTAAAAAAAAATAAAACTGTCTGTAAATTACAATCGATGAATTCAATCGTATGTGATTAAGTATTGCTAAAATGATGTAACTTTGTTTAGACATCAATGAAATTTTTTTAAGTACTTCAACTAATGCATCATCTAACCATTTAAAAAAAATTATGAAAGTTAATACATGCGTTGTTATTTTTTAATGTTGCCCTTTTAATAATTTTTCACGATATGTATATTATTACAGAAAATAACATCGAAAAGTCTTGCCCATACTTAATTTAGAGAGCAAAATATTGAGATATTAGAAGCAATAAATTTGCTTTTTAATATCTCAGGACATTCTACAGACAGAAGGGTGATATTTTATATCCTTATACATGAGTGTAAGAAATACATTTCCCTCACCAATGCTTTTTTGATACGAGGATAGAGTAAAGATTTATTTTTTTTTACTCCCTTTCTTTACAGAAGCCGTTGTAACTTCATACATTTAGGTGTCTTATTTGATGAAACTTTGCAATCAGTATTTCTATTATCATATTATATTATTTTTCGATATATCCAAGATATAATCTGGCAGTCGGTCAATATTGTGAGAATATCATAACAATGTTGTTGGGCACATCATGTTAATAGGGATATATCTAAATGCAGTTTTTAAGGAAATAATATGCAAAACTATCCTGTATTTCAAGAAATGAAAATTAATTGAAATAGAAAGATTTTAATTTTAAATTACTTGTTTTTTAATACATGAAAGATGGAACTTATTAATAAATGCCGATAAATATATACACAATGTTACTGAACTCTTGTGAAAAAAAAGGAAGCTGATTTTCTGCAAAAGAATGAAATATATTATAGAATTTGCTTATTGGTAGTGACAGAAATTCAAGTTCATTTTTTTAAAGGTGTATAAAAATCAATAGATGTTATAACATCCAGTGGGATAGTTTGAATTATATTAAACCACACAATTATCATTGCACTGCTATGTTTATTCGAAGAAAAAAAAAAGAAGATTATATAGAGGAAATATTTTTTTTTCTCAAATTTTAACCGTATATTTAGTTGAATTTTATTTGAAACACATATTCAGGATTCGGTAGTAGTAACAATAACAAAATATGTTATTACATGTTGTTTTGCTTTCAATAAAACGAAGAAAAAAAATCGTATTATAATACACATTTCTCTTTCACTGAGAATAAAAATGCATTCAGCAACTAAATGTAAATATTTCGATATCTTATGATCAAAGGTTAGATGCCGTCAAACATATTTTATACTGAGTCGTTAGTAGAAGTAAAATATAGTCAACAAAAAACAGAAAAATCATGATTTATGAATTCTGATGTTTAGCGTACGTGGATTGTGGTGTGACACTGATGAGTGGTGGTGCCCAAACCTGCACAACAGCTACTATCAATGAAAATGTCAGATGCAATATCAGATGTGATCCTTACGAAGATAAACCCGCCTGCCCAGAGAGAACGTATTCGTGCGACACTTATGGTAGATGGCATCCACAGCTGCCCTTCTGTGTCGTACCAGGATCAGGTAATGTCATTTTAAAGATTTTGTTACATATTGATCTATTAGCTCTTACCCGCGGCTTCGTACGCATGGATATGCTGATGTGTATATGTAAGAAGTGACAGTCTAATGATAATGTAAAATGTTATCAAAACCGTATGCATGCATAAATTTTCAACGTCAATTGGAGTAATGCAAAGATGTGAATTTTAAGCACCAGTTGGGGTCACGCAATGCAGATTAGAACATTTTAATTTCAATTCATCCATTTTATTTTTATTCAAAGGCACTTTTGAAGGAATTAAAAGATCTATTAATTAACAATATTTAATTTTAAATTTATCATACACTACGAAAACAAACAGAATCGTTTGAAATAACCGATCGAAAACATGTTAACATCATTAGCGTGGGGAAAAAATACTTGAAAGCTATGAATTTGAAACTATAAAGATACTTTTAAAAATTCAATCGAAAATGATGAAAATAGGCAAAAGGAATATATACAGCAAGAAAAAAAATCAGGAGAAATGAATAGAAAATATCAAATTATATTAATAAAGAACAGCGTAAGAAAAAAAATATGAATAAACCTTTCTTTAAAATAGTAAGACAATATTTAAATAAAAAACAGAAAAGTAAAAACAAACGATTATATATATGTATATATATATAGTTCTGAAGAAAAAAGCTTACTGTCGGGAAATCCTATAATAAATCACAAAGAATTCCATTAGATAAAATAATATTAAAAGAATACCGGAAATGGAAAAATAAAAACAAGATTTAAAAAGCCCAGGCAGATGTTTTCAGATTTTTTATTTTTATTTTTTGGTGTAAAATTTTGTTTTTAATTAATAAAAAACTAACCACTCAGTTAACCGGAATAAAAATTAGCCTATGTTCTTCTGTAGATCTATGTCTGTGCTAAATTTCATCCAATTTCCTTTAGCCGTTCTGGCATGATTGACTTACATCATCCCTCCATCTAAACCTTCACATTTATAATAGTAGTATAAGTTATAGCGAGACTTCTCTGAGATGACGTATTTGGCCTTTTCTTAACGTAATTACATATAAAACTGACTAAATATTTAAAAAATGAATAAGGTGGTTATAAATCTCTCTCTGAATTCAAATAAATAAATAATAATTGAAAAAAAAAGAAATAAATACGAAATAAATATTGATTATACAGTACATTTTTTTAAATATGGAATAATTATGATTTTATTTGTAAAATTTTTTTAGTGCAACTAATGCATAAATAATAATTTTCATTCGAATATTATTAAAATGGATTTAACGAACGGGGGAAAATTAAATGTGATATGAATATCATTCCATGAATTCTAAAACGGTTTTATGTATTCAAATCGACCATTCTCTTCAAAACCAAATTTGGCTTTACATAAAGGTGAATGTCAGCAACGTCAGTGGAAGAATTTGATATATTAAAAGTTAGTATCACAGATATTAAGTCTAGTATGACAATCGAAATACAAGGCAATATTTGACGGAAATTGGAATACCGCTTTGACGTTCTTCGAATTACCAAAGGTTTTCACATTAAAATTTACTGAAGAAAGTAATTTCATTAAAAAAAATTAAAAATTTTTACAATATATCGAAATAATCAACCGCCAAGTAATTATAATGCTTTTACACTTTTTTTTTTGTAATTAAAGAAATACTTTGTAACTCCTGAGAATATTGAAAGAAGTCAAACAAATGCGATAAATGAAAAAAATAAATAGATTGTAAGGCCTTTGTTTTATGAATTTTCCGTTTACTGATCAACTTTAATTAATCATGGTTTTTTTTAAAAAGAATTTGTTCTGAAGATCCAAAAATAATTTTAAAAAATTACATTAAGTTCAACTATTGTTTATTTACATAAAAGAATAAAAACACACGAATACTAAAAGACCAACACGCATTTTTTTAATATTTGATTTCTATGATAAACGTGGTTTTCGAAACTCCCTTTATTACAAACCTCATATTATTTTTCACAAATAAAATTTTCAGATATTTTTTAGAACCGATTCGTACAAAAACTATGTGTTAGCTATGCAATGCCAAACACACATGTATATCAAAGTCCTAATGAATATAAAATGGTGCTTAAAACTCAAGACTATTTGAAAGTCTCTCTCGGCAATGAAATTTAAAACAAAAAGAAGAAAGCATAAAAATAAGCAATATAAAAGTGGAGGCAAAATAAATTTTAAATTAGCAAGATGAAAGAACCATTACAAGTACAATAAAATCAATGTCTTGATTTCACTGGGATTAACATAACATGCATAATGATATAATCCATAACTACAGTTAGTAAAAGAAACATCCGAGCGATTTTTCGTTGTTTTCAGTGAAAATAAAAATACTGAAGTGAAATAAAAATACTGAAGTGGTTTGGATTTCTTTTCGTTCTTAAGATGAGAATGGAAAACTGCTCAGAAAAAAAATAATAATCAAAAAAGAAATCAATTGGAAAATGAATTTAAAAATTATATGTAGTTATCAGAAAGCTTTTTTTCTCGAAATTGCCTAATAAATGTTGAATTGATTCATAATTGAGCAACAGCTATGAATCAAACATTGAAATGGTTTTGTCTTCTTTTCGTTCTTAAAACGAGAATGGAAACCTATGTTCAGAATAAATAAAGAAAGAAATAAATAAAAAACTAAACAGAAATTGACGAAACAAATAAAAAACAATTATATATGCAATTATCAGGATTTTTTTTCGAAATTGTTTCATAATTGTTGTTCAATAATGAATCATTTTTCATATCATTTGAACATTGGAGGCATGAAAGACTTTTTGAAATGAATAAATAAAAAAACTATAGAGAAATTTATCTAGAGGAGTTACAACAATTTTGATGCCTAAACTTTCAAAAAATACATTCAATCCATATTTTTCCCCCACAAGCAATATTATTTAATACACTTCGTAAGAATTTTTTGCTATATAAATAACATAAATATTTTAGATCATTCATAAAATTATTAAATGTAGCATTCATTTCAAAATTTTACAATAATAGGAAAACATTGTAACTCATTTTTGTTAATAATTTTAAGAATGGACTATTTTTTGCAAGTAAAAAAAAAAAACGATTTAAATTAATTAAGACAATTTGTAAGAATTCAGAGAGTGAATAATTTGGAAATCAAGTTCTAACTTTAGTAAGCGATAATTTGTCAAATGTGACAATATCCTGCATTATTTTCTAATAACCTTAAAAGCGAAAAATTACGGCCTCAAAAGCGATAAATCGCCAATTTATTGCACACACATTTTCAGGCTTCAAAAACCTCATGTTCACACATTATATAAAAAAAAGGAACTAAGTTACCATTACTATAGTATTAACTAAAAGTATAATCCAGATTCATAGAAAATGCTCGATTTCAAAGAATATAAATATTGCTATTGAATAAGGAAATCTAAAATAAAGTTACACCAAAGTAATGAAATTTTGAGAAGCAGAAAATACAACCACCCTGACTTTTATCAATTCGTTTTTCGAATAATAATGGTTCAATTGAATTTTTTATGGAATTTTATTTTAATAAACACCAGCATCCAAATTTATTACTAAGAACAAGCTGTCTGCAGCGACAGTTGTTCACCCACAATACGTATTCTTTAGAGATTTTGACAATTTTTATTTCATACGAAATTAATCAATGGTCACAAGAAGGTCAAATGAATTTCATACCAAATTAACTGCACCCTTCTCTAACCACCATCTTTTATTTGTGAAATATATTACAAAATATTGCTTCTCTGTACATTCTCTATAAGACAAAAACTCTATTGAATTTGTCAAAGAAAAAGAAAATGTTATTATAAATTATACTTTCAAAATAATGACAGAGTATTCCAATTAGTCAGTTATTTTTAAAATTAAGTGATGACAAAATTTGATAAAACCCTCCAGTTAAGAGTTCACAATATTTCTCAAAACCTAGAAAGAGTTACATGGTAATTGACGACATATCCAAGGACCATTCGCATTCATATGAAAAATTTTTTTGAAATCAATACAATGGTTCTGGATGAAGAACTCTGTCTATTTTCTTTTTTATACAATAATGTAATATTTTTTTGAATTTTCTCAAAAATCTGTCTACTATTGATTCTTATTCATACTAAATTTAACATAATGAAATTGGATCGGTGGTTGGAATTGCATGACTGGTTCATTGTTTTATCTTTATATTATTTAGAGATACATAATATAATTAATATTGATGGATTAAATATTTTAAGTAGTTTAAATTATTTTTTCTAATTTGTAATTCCCATATTAATTACAATATTTCCTATAAAAGGTATCATTAATATTTTAATAACTAATGTTTCAACATCACTCTAAATAGTTTGTTCATATTCTAGGTTTGCAGCTTGTACCAAGACCAAGGAATATTTATTTTCCAGTTCCATAATTTACATTTCAATCAATAAATATTTCATTATATACAAAAAATAAACGAGTTAAAAAATAAATAAATATTTCCTTAATTTGAGTCATGATTAAAATTATTACCTTAAAATTTTAAATCTCATAAAAAAAAATAAATATTCTTCTTTACATTTACAATTACTTTCTAGCATTTATTGCAGCAGAAACAATATGTAGTGAGCACTTACTATCCAAGTAAGTGTGTGCTAAATTTGTTAGTTTTATGTTCAAAAAATTGAACAATGTTTTGAGATAACCTCTGATTTAAAGATAATATATCAACTGAGGAACCCTGTCATACTAAGTTGTGTTTTCAAATTGTACTTGAGTTTTGATAAAGGAAAACAATATACGGAAAATAATTCTTAGGCACATAGAAAACAATAGTGATTCATTTTTTTATGTCTAACACATTTACTGTGTAAAATAGGTGATTAAATCCAGATGGCTGGTTGAAAAAATTTATCTAATTCATTGATGTGGGGCATTAATACAATGACTAGTTATTTGATTATCATCAGAAATGATCACTCATCATTCACTGTACAATTGAAATAATATATATATATATATATATATATATAT
>JAOUZG010000635.1:7398575-7418674 GCA_026289955.1 Argiope argentata | reverse complement strand
TTTCTTCCTAAAATCTTTTAAAAGTAACTCTAATTATCTGCATTCATTAAACAACAATAAGTTTTAAAGTCTGTTTAGTTGGGAAGTTAAGGGAATTTTAAAGATCATCACATCTAATGCAGTGAAAAAAAAAAAAATTCAGACACTATTTTCAGCTCAGTTAACTAATGCAAACCAGGCATTTAAACTGTTCCAAAGTATATATTTTTATGAATTAAAAATGATAAATAATATATTCTTTGTTTTATGAACATACATAATTTTTCACATTTATTTTTAAAAAAACTATGTACAGTCATAACATTATAAATATATTTACATCATACTTACAAAAATATAAATAAGCTTTTTTTCCTCTTTTTAATTATTTTTTCATCTCATCTCTTCACAAAATTTAGAAAATGCTGAATAAAATACAATTAGGTTTTTAATAAAATTTTAGTTTCCTCTTTAACTAGAAAACAATTTTACAGGAAAAGAATCTTTATTGTTATCTGGATATCTGGCATTATCACTTTTTTCTAATCCATGACCAGTCATCTTACTAGGGCAAAAAAGGCCACTAGGAAGATTAAGGGAGAGAAAATCATAAGAAATATCTTCGAATCTATCAACAGATTCACAGTCTTTATTGATAATATGATTGCTCATAAAATTATTCCTTGGCCCTTTATTAGAAATAACTTTTTCTGTCAATAAACTATCTCCAGAGTTGAAGATATCTAGTCTCGGAGTTTTGAGAGCAGCACTGTGTAAATTTGGAATTTGAATTCTTGATTGACTACTTTCTTGAGCAGGTATGGAATGAACACTTTTAACACTTGTTTGAGGATTAAAATTTGGAATCAAAGAGAGTTCATTTGAAATTGCATTATCATTTTGTCTTGATATTTTCTCAGCTTGTTCAAAATGCTTGTCTGTAGAATACAAGTTGGCAGGTGTAGAAGTTTTAAACTTAGTATTATACAGGTTTTGAGGAATGGATGAAGATTCATAAGTTTCTTTTGAACTAGTTTCAGTTTGAGTATTTGTGCGTGGAATGACTATAGTTGGTGTAAAGGACTGCACATCCTTTGAAAGATCTTGGAGTAGTTTTGATGATATTTGTTGATGATAATGCATTAAAGCAGATTGTATCTTTTCAGCATTTCTTTTCTTGGATTCATTTACATAATGTCTTATGCCATCTGAAAGAAAATTGTCCCAATAAATAAACATATGGATTTTTAAAAAAATCTTAAGATTTCACAATAAAGGGGAAAAATTTGCATTATCAATAATTCACTGATATATCAATAATCCTTAATTTTGATTATAAAATATGAAATACATCAATGTGAATTTTTAAAGCTAATTCTAAAACTCATAAAAATAGAATGCCAGGAAGGATATATGCAGATACATGCCGACATACACAACATGATTTTTAACATGATTGAAAATTTAAAAATGGATAACTGCTGATAATGAGCATAAATAACATAACAAAAATAGTGAAACAATCCAATTTCAAACAATGAATAAAATTATTAAAGCTAAAAAATTAAAACAATTACTTTTAGTTTTTTCTTCTTCTGATAATAATGTTTTGAAATTGTTTTTTAAATGAATCAGATACCACATACATCCGAACAAGTTAGATGAAATAAAATAAAAATGAAATTAAAAATCAATCAAAAATCAGCTTGAGTACCTATGGTAATTAGATTAATTAGATTCTTTTTCTGAAAAGACAAACATAATTCTCCTTTTGTAAATAGTTCAGATTTGCTCAAAATAAAATAAATAAATAAAAAGCACTTTTTATATACGTGAAATGTACCTAAAATATGAAAAGTTAGACATTAACAGCTACAATGCACATAAAGGTAGTAAATAATTATAAAAAAATTACCTGAGATGTTCATTAGACATTTGAAGAATTTGTCTTCCAAACTATAGATTCTACTCTTAGGTACCATTTCTTCCTCAGTCTACAATGAAAATATAATAATAATAATAAAAAGTGTAATTTAGCAACATCTCATTTTGTGCAGAAGGTGGAGGTTTATTATATTATATTAAAAAAAGTATAAAGGATTATTTTAAGATATGTCACAATTTTTTTGAAAGAAATGAGATGCTAGAATTATTTATATAACTGTTCACAATGCACAAATTTTGAATAAATATCAAAAAATCATATATTGTTATCCTTTATTTAACACTTTGTTAATAGAGAGGGAAGAGTAAGAATTCCATTAAAAAAAAGATATTTTCAAAATCAATCTTGAAATACAACCAATTTTAAATTACAATGGGCTACCATTCCAAACTAATCTTTCAAAAGAAAATTTATCAGACTTTATATTCATTTTTGAAATTAATTTAGCTCTATGTAAAAGTAAAATGAGTATAAATGTAAATAAGTCTAATGTAAATAAATGTACGTAACTTTTAGTTCTGGGATATAAAAATAAAGAATAATCACATAAAAAACACAAAGTAAATTAATTAAAAAGAATAGCACAGAGATTTAATAAATGAACTTTTAAAATACATAAGCTTTATTTTTTAGATGTTCACATGAATTGAAATCTGAAGATAATATTACTCCAAGTCTTGAAGAGCAAATAAGCAATTATGAGAAAATTAAGAATTACTGGCTAAATATAAAATACAATAAAAATTGGATTTATTGGAAGGGAAGGCTTCTAATGTTTTTATGTCAGTTAGATTTGGTTTCTTTATTTGAAATTTTTTTAAAGAAACATTTTAATAAATGGTTTAATTACATAAATACTTCAAGTAAATGATTAAGTTTATTATGAGTCTTTAGTAGAAATAAAATGATGAATATTGAATAGTTTTTCTACAAGTCATTTACCAATTTTATACTCAGAGGGATATATTTAACACTTTTTGGTTTCTATTTAAGATTTTGATTAATTTTTTTTCAAGTTCAGGAATAAAAAAAAAATCTTAATAAAAGGGTTTAAGAAGAAATTGAACCATGTAAATTTCGTGGTACTCTTTTTTACATTTAATATTGGAATAGTAAGCTATTATATCTTAGTTAAACTGAAACAATCAATAGGACACACATATACTTTATTTCATTACTAGGAAAGCTAACAAATATGATTCATTTCAATTTGCTGTTGTTTATAAGTAATAAAATCCTTGCAGTTTACATATCGAAATTGTATTAGCAAAACTTTTAACATAGACACAAACTATTTATATATGATAGTACCTAAAAAATATTTATTTCAAATGAAATCATGATAATAATAATTAATAAAAAAAGCAGATACATCAGCATTATTAAAACATATAAAAATGAAACGGAAAAGAATATAATCAGAAATCTCTGCTGTAAGTTTTTAAGTATATTCAAGTGTCAATATGAAAAGCTTTAATTAATTTAGTTTGAAAATTTGCCATTATTATACCATAATAAAGTGTGCCGACAATAAAATTAACAAACCAAACATGTAAATGCTGTAACATTTATACTAACAACTTAATTACTAATATGCAAGAAATATTTAATAAAATATATATCATCAATAAATAATATTTGATTAATAATCAAAGTATTTTTATCCTTAAAAATCTCTGAATTGAATTTTTATTGACTTAAAACATATCTTTTAACAAACGAAACCCGTATATTAAAATATGTGAGCCACCTAAAGTGATTAATATTTAATACAATGAATATAGCAAAATATTCATTTATAATTAAATAATACATTTATTTAAATTTGTGCAAAATTAAAAAAAAAGTTACTTATCAACACAGGTTTTTTAATACCATTTTTAATATCATTTCAGTATTTCAATAAATGTAATGTAATAATAACTCTTACCTGTGTAATAACATTTCTAGGAAAACTGTATTTCTTTAAATCTGATTTCAACAAATCTTGCTCATGCTTCGCTTGAAGGGACTGCAACTGAATTTGTTTTTCATTGCATGACTTTTGGAAGTCAGAAAGCTCAGCCTGTAAAGTTGTTAACTTTTCTTCATAGTGTTTCTTAACCGCTGCAACATGTCTTTGGTACCTTTTTAATTTATCACGTAATTTTTGCTCCGTTGCAATTAGTGATTTCAAATTTTCATTAAGAACACTCTCTGCTTGAATTAATGTATCTTTTTCCTCTTGCCACTTTCTCTGCTGCAACACAAAATCTTGCTTCAACTTTTGTACTTCATCATTCTCATCTGTTTTTAAAGATAATTTTTCCTAGAATGAAATAACATGTTTTCATGAAAATTTCAAAATACGATTTTGCAAACAAAAAAGAAGTGAAATTTTTTGCATTGTTTCTGATAAGTTTTAAAGATTTATATCATAAACCTTTTAATTAAGTATTTAAAAATAAACATGACACTTATTGAATTATTAATCACCCATTTTTACATTAGCAGTTAACTTTAGGACCATTAATTTTTTAACAATATATTATCCTCTGTCTCTCTATATACATAACTAAAAGTTGCAATACAATTCATATAATCATCAGTTAATACCTTTAACAAATTCAATAAATTTCAAAAAGTTACTTTTGTTGAGAATTATATAATTTAATCATTGAAATTAAAAGTACGAAATACAGAAATCTGAGCTAATATCTAAAAGAGATAGTATATAAGAAGAGGACACATAAATACATATCAATTCAAATTGATTTAAAAAGGGCAATTTTTCAAATCCAGTGTGAATTCCTTTTGACACTTTGCAGAAGTCTAAAAGATTAACAATTGTTGTTGAGATATCCAAACTTATTTCATCTAAATAATGAGTTTCATGACAAGACACACTTATTCTAATGAAGCTAAAAAATATATTGTTTCTAATAGTGTAATGCCCAGGCATTAGGTAGTCATAATGCCAGACAAAAAATATGTGACACTAATCAGAGGGTGAAAGTATAAATCTGCCACATTTAAGGGAAATATAAGGTGATATTGCATTTTTTTCATAGTTAATTATATGTGATTCTCTCATTTAAAATAATTAGTTCTGATTCTAACTGTGTAGACACTTGTATTATAAAAGCTATATTAAATAAACAAAAAAAGATTTAAGACATGATTAGATTATGATTTCTATCATACCATAAAACACTATGTATATATTTGCAACATGTATTAATAAGTGAAATGTATATGAAAATGTAAAAAACAAGCATTATTAAGAAAAAGAGTCTAAATATTATTAAAATGCTTAGACACATTATTGCACTTTTATAATATAATTAGGATTTTCAAAAGTTTCTCTTACTTTCAAACATTTCATTTCATTCTCCATTTGTAACAGTTTACTATCAAACTGATTTTGCATGTATTTTATTTCACTTTCATGGCGTTCTTTGAGTGTATTTAACTTTTTTTCCCATTTGCACTGTAGATCTTGACTAAGCATAGTAGTTAATTTATCCCTGTCCTCTTCATATCGTTTCTTCAAATTTGCTTTAGTTTCCTCAAATTCTTTATGTAATCGTTCTTTCTCAGATTCAAGTTTTCTTTCTAGTTCTGTTTGTTCCTTAAGAATAAAACAAAATTATATCGATTAAATATATTTTATGAAAATAATTCACAAGGGAGCAACATGATGGATTCTGTTATTGAAACAATGAAGTTACAATAAATATCAAAGAAAATTTTTTAAAAATAAAATAAATAAATGGAAATATCACAAGGATATTAATGTAATAAAATAACACAAAGCACATTAAAATTAAGAGCAAATAATTTTTCAAATAAGTACATTATATTATGAAATATTTGCAAATATTAAAATAAATTTCTTTAGCAAATCATTAAAAAAAATTAACTTACAATCTTTTCTACATTTCATAAATAACTTTAAAAGTTAGTAGTTACATTTCAACATACAAAAATTTATTTAAAGAATTAAAAAAAAAGTATTAAAGTGTATTTACCTTCTGTAGACAGTTTTGGAATTCATCACTTAAACGCTGCTTGGTGTTTTCAATAAAATCTTTTATATCCACCATTTTTTGCTTTGTCCATTCTAATTGGGCCTTTTCTAAGTCTTCTTTGAAAATGCTTGCAAGATATTCTTTATTTTGCTTAATAAGTTGAGCTTTCACTGTAAGGAAATATATACACAAAAATATTAATGCGGTCATATATTTTGAATAATATTAAACAAAACAATGATGCAATTTTCCACTCATTGCAAATGCATATTTTGTCAATTTTACCATCTACAGTAGAATTGTTTTAACATATTATTGATAGATTTTCATAATTGATAAATTTACAGAATTTCAAAAAGGCATAGACGAATTTTTGAAAATTAGATAAATTAACTGTTATGTTTTTACAAATTCTAAAAACAATTAATGAATTGGTTACACTCATACATAAAAAAAAGCTAACTGGCAGATAACAATACACATAAAAAAAAGTAGCATAGAATATTTATAGCATATGATCCTTTTTAATGATGGTATGCAAAAGCAACTGAAATACCAATTAATCATCACAACACCAAAAATAAGCGGACAGGCAAATAAATAAAATATATTTATAACATATTTAATCAAAATTTTTTTAAGTATGTAATACATACTTCTTCTCAATCAATATTAATCATGAATAATTTATTATTAGATTATTGTTGAGATAAAAACTTAGAATGAAAAATGATTGGGACAGATTAATGATGCAAAAGTCCTTTTTTGCTATGCTATGCCATGTCATGCCAGAATAGTTTAGAAATACCTTTAAAAATAACAAAAGAATTGCAATAGCTTTTTTAGTTATAAATGCCTTGTAAATGTTTGAATTAACCTCAGAAATATTAGAATATGATGAACAAGTATTAAATATGCCTTAATTTATCAAATAAAGAGATTAAAAAGTTTTGATCTGGTAATAATATGTTAATAATATACAATATTCAGCTTTTTTGCAATTTAAATTATATTTAAAGTATAATTTCAGTTATTTAACAAATGATTTAAATATACTTTGAAGCAAATGCACATAGTAAACATTTATCTAAAAAGGGGAAACCCCCCTCTAAAAACAAACAAATTTTAATAATTTTGAGAAAAAAGCAATATTATGAGTTCAGTAATTAAAATTGTAATACAACACTTCACTGATTAGGATAATAGAGAAAAATGTTCTAAAAGATATCTTACTTTCTGTTAACTTCCCTTCATATTCTAAGCGGATATCTTTTTCAATTTCTTCTCTTTCTTTGGGCTTTGAAATTTCATCAAATTTTGCTTGCAAATTTTGATTTTCTTTATAAAGAGCTAAATACTGATTTTTAGAATCATACAATCCATCATTTAAAGCTTTTATTTCCTTTCTGTGAAATAAAACATTTAATATTATGAATTTAAAAACATACATATAATAAAATTAAAAGAATAAGAATAAAAATAATATTACAAAATGATGTATAAAACATTGTTCTAACTTGGTTCAAAAACAAAATTCATTATTTTGTTTAATTTTCTGAGATCCTTTAAGACAGATAAAATTAATTTTAAATCAAACAAGTGGGTCTTAAATGCTAAATACATAAATGTACATGCATTTATTAGAAATATGTGTTTTGTAGATACAATTAACAATCTCAAAGCTTTGCTTATTCTTACGTATTTTATGGTATAGTTTTCTAATATTAACTAAAATACTGAAACAAACAATTGAAATGAATAACTGTTATTTTTAATGATGGAATAAAGGTAATAAGTCATAAGTGCATAAAGGTAATAAGTCATCATTAAACAAAATAGTCATAAGTGCAAACTGCTGAAGGCTTAACTGACTCAAGTGCAGATGTGTCTAACCTGCAAAAACATTTAAAGATATTTTATCCATAGAAAGAAAGCAAATTCTGGAAATTTTCCTTCAAGAGGACAAAAATTTATATTTTTCTAGGAATTCAATACAAAAGAACTTCTCAGCTCTTACAAAAGTAAATTTCAAAGTAATTCTTTCTAGAAGGCTGTGCGAAATTTCAAATAGCGTAGTGAGAAAACACTGACTTGAAGGTGGCCAGAGAAGTACTAAGTAACCATCGACAAATTTTAATTCCATCGATCTATTGATTCTCCATATTTTTTATGTGGTGAGAATTTGGAACTTCAATTTGTCCTTCAACATGTGAGAAAGAGATGATACAGTAGTTAAAACTTGATAGTCTTGAATGTATGATATTTTTATAGTTATGCAGGATAGTTGCAGAAGACTATCAAGTTTTTTGCAAAGGATGCACAGTTTACATGAGGATGTTAACAGAATGAATTGGCCAAATATCCTGTTAATAAGATCCAGTATACAAGCTTCAGACCTTTCTAGCATATCTGAAATAGCTTTGAGAAACTATTGCAACTGGCTTCTCCATTCCAGAACACGAAATCAAAGATTGTTGGTACTAACTGTGACAAACATATTAACTGAGTTAGTACCAATATGAAAATTTATATAGAAACTCTGCATCTAAATTATGACTTAAGATAGGTAATACTGCATAATTGAGATAACTTTCACATTTCACTTTTCATTTATAATTATCGAGCTAAGCATTTATAATTATCGAGCATTTAGTATATTGAGTAAATTACATATCTAATTTCATTAAAATAAGTTTCTTAGTTATGAAAATAATCAACCAAAGGTGAACATTTTCTTAATTTTTTCTCATGTCATGATATGTTAATTTAAACCTCAAAAAAGATTCCTACCACTAATTATATAATTATTGCAACTTAATTTAATTTAATCTGTACATTTTGTATGTCTCTTCTAAAACGTTGATCTGACAAATCTCTATAATAAAGCTGAATCTCATCATTGACAGAGAAAACATTCAATATTTCAATACAGTAGTTGCAATTGTATCTGTCTGTTTGCTTAAGTAAATGAATTTTAGAGTGACCGTTTTTTTAACAATAAATACAGAAAATATTGTATCGAACTGATGTTTACATAATTTTAAAAAATGACCTCTTTAATGATAAAATGTCCAACAAATTTTTGAAGCATTTCTGCAATTTATAATATTTTTTGCATTATTTAAATCAATAGATTTAATTTTTATTATTTCATCAAATATTTATTTGCTTAATTTTCTACAACTGTTGAAAATCAAGGAAGAAATATTCTGTTTAATATCTGTGTAGTTTAAAGGAGAAATGTATAGAGAAGTTACAGTAACATGAAAATTAGAAGAGATAAAACAGTTATGTTTTAAATCTTTGTGAAACTCAACTCTGTTAAGATATGTTATAGGAAAAAGGTACATAAAACAACATGATTTTAATGCCAATGTTAATATGCAGCTTAAAAAAAAATGTTGCAAATGGAATAAAGAACAGGAATTTATAAATATATGAGATTTAAATGAAACTAAGCACATCCAATATTCCTGCATTAAAAAAAGTTATTTTTTCTCTCTTGTGGATATAATTTGGTTGCCACCAGTTTTTGAGTTCTTTCTACAACTGACCTATTTGTGCGTTTGTTTTACTGATGGATATATATGTTTCTATTTCCTTCAAACTATTTTCTAGAATAATATGGAATTAATGAATAAGATAAAAATATAAATAAAATATAAAAATAATAAAATTTTAAATATCAGAATTATTATAAAGTTTAACATTTAGATAAATAAAAGCATTCAAAATATCCTCTCTTTTTTCATTTATTTTACTTACTGCATTTCAGATATTTTATTTTCATATTTGAAACACACATCTTTTAGTTCAGCATTGGCTTTGCTTTCTATTTTTTCTTTCTCTTTTTGAAGAGTACTTTCATGAAGTTCAAGCAATTGCTCTTGACACCTGACGACAAGTATGCAAACATATTTTAAGTATAAAACAACAAAACATAACAAGATTCAAATTCAATTATGAAGTGTGAACTTTTAAAATCATGAGCATATTTTAGGTAGGAAATAAAATATTTGTTGGTAAATGAAAGAGTAAAATAATGCAGTTTAGGGTTTTTAGAACCCCTGACATTTAAGTATCTAAGAAATACATTAAAAAAGTTAGATTAAGTCAGATTTGCATTATTCTCTCATCCACTTTGGATAAAACTACTTTTTTCTCAGTTGTTCTAACTATTTTGAAAGCTAGATTAAAAAACTATTTTGAAGCATTATCAAAATATTATAAAATTTAGAAAATCAGTATATTTTAAATGTTCAGAATCAAGTATAATAAAAAATTAAAATTAGTTACAAATGTACCAAAACACAATGCAATTTTCAAAAGATACTATAAAAACTGTTTATATAATTAAAACTTTATTCTTGAGAGTCTTATTTTTTAGAATAACATTGAAATATTATATATATTCGATTCTAAGTAAATAAACCTTTTTCAATCAAACCAAACAGGCAGTTCATAAAAATTAAAATTTAAAGTTTCATCACCTTTTTGAATTCATTAGAGCAACAGAACTCAGTTAATGCTAGATATATAAATTCATTGTCAAATCTTACCTGAGTAGATAATTTCAGTTAAAGTAATTAATACATCATAGTTACATCATTTTGAGCATTATTAAATTACATAAATTCTTACATGATAAATATATATTACAGAAGTTATTATGTAAATTAATTTATGAAAATAAAAATATTGAAAATACTGAAAACCTACGTTTTTACTGCTTGTATTTTATCTGTCATGTGCTTTTGAATTAATTCTGTCATTTTTTTCTGCAGTTCTTCATTACTCTGAATCAACATTTTTTCATTGATGGAGGCATCCTAAAATAGATATTTAATCAAACACACTATATATAGAACATACTATAACTACATTTTCATTTGTAAAAAAAAAATAAAAAAAAATCTGTACACCATGTGTAATTAAATTTTGTTTTCATATTATTCTTATCAAGATATCTGAATGTATACAAATAAAATTTATAATAATAATCAAAATTCCAGTGAACTTTTTCACTAATTGATGAAATACATTTCTGAAAAAGGCCATGTTACAATAAAATTTCATAAAATTGGAATTGTATCACAATCAATAATATCTGTGCATCTTTTCAAACAACTTTTTAAAGATGATTATTCATTTACAGCAATTTGTAAAATAATTTTTTTTCATGATACTTACAAAATTCAATCATACAATTTAAATGAGATTAAAAGCTATTTGGTTTATTAAATTTTTAGACAGTCAAATCCCAGTAGAAAAATTTAAGTACTTATACTTAAATTATATATAAATTGAATTACACGATATTTGCAAATACATGTAAAACCAAACAAATTAATAACAAAAGATTATCTGCAATAATAATAATATTAGTAGCACAACAGTGATTTTTAAAACACAGCACAAATCAGCAAATTCAAATAAGATGACTCAAAGAAAAAATAATTTTAAATATTTAATAACATAATGTATTAAAGGCTCTGATATAATATTATTATTTATTTTGAGACAGTATTTACTTCGATTGCAAATATATTTATATGATCATATAACATATATTTCAAATAATAACAATAAAAAAAAAGGATGCAGTCCACAATATTAATAAAATAAATGCAAAATAAAGATCCTCAATATAGTTATCAGCTACTCATATTACTTACATATACACTTTTTTTCAAATTGCCCAGTTCATTTTCAAGAGTCTGAATCTTTTTTTCATAAGATTGAATTGTAGTGGATTCATTTGAAGAAAGGGAGCGTAGCTTTTCTTCTAATTCATCCAGTCTTTTCTACAAAATAATTAAAGTTTCAACAAAATGTATTTAAAATACTATGTAATTTTGAAATATGAAGCTCTTAATTAGATTTTAAAATATGACGCAAACTTTAGTCTATATTTTATGTAGTTTGTTAAAGTAGAAATAAATGTACACCCCTAAGTCTCTAAATTAAGTACATATTTTATAAAAGCATAAATGATTCAAAATTCATTAATATTCTTTTTTATTTTTTTATCCAATAATTTGAAAATGTAAAGGGTGATTGATGACTGTTGGATTTCATTTGAAAAAATTAAAACCATATTTGTATTATTTTAACTACTATAAACTTATATTATTGACTTTCATTACAATTAGCACCCAAAATTTATAATCCAGATAAAAGTAGAAAACAAAACCTACATTGAATTAATTCGGATATTACTAAAGTGGAAAGTTTGAAATGTTTCTATAAAATTATTTTTTATAATAATTATAACAGTAAGGAAAAAAATCAATATTAACCTTTATTGTCCACTCTACTGCATTATTTTGTGCTTGCTTTTTTTAAAATTATCAAAACTAAATAATTATTAGATAGATGATACACATAACCAAGATATTGTAATACACTGCTAATGGCCTGTTTTTACAATTTTATATTTTGAAGTTAAGTGAATCTCAATGCATTTTATATGTATCTATTCTATATATTATTTAAGGTGAAATAATTCATAAATTGGAAGTAAAAAAAAAGCTTTTAAGCTATATCACAAGACAAATAGTTTTTGATTGAGTTTATGAACGCTTTTCAAAGTTTTTAACCTAAACTGTTGATAGACACAATTCTAAAACAATAAAAATGATACCTGTAAACTTGAAAAATAATTTTTTTTACTAATATTCATTATTATATAAAGTTTAGAAACAAAAACAAAAGTTTAAATCAGAGACAAATCAAATAGGCAATATGTTGTCTCAATTTTTTTTACTTGTAATATAATTGTTCTAAGATTATAAAATTAAAAAAAATCTCTAGGAATTGAAGTGTTTTTTTTCTTTAAACACAACAATAGGATCGAAACACCATTAAATTCCTTAAAAACATATACTATGTTAATAAATAATACTTAAAATCATTACAAAAACCTACTAAATTATGAATGGCCTTTTAATAAAATTTGGAAATAAATTTAATATTATTAACCGAATTGAAATAAATAAATAAAGTATTGAAATTTAACATTTTTAAGTTCAATTTAAGAAATACATACATATTAATAGTTAGAAAAAGTCATTTTAAATATTACACACAATAAAAAAGTGAAATCCAAATTAGAAAAGAATATAATGTGAAAATAAAATATTTTGTTGCATATCAACTCAGCTTTACAAACATATAACAAAATTTGGACAGTAATTGAAATAAGTACTGCAGTTGATTCTTAAGCTTACCTTTGATTCTTTGTATTCAGATTCAAATAATTCAGCCTTTTTGCTTGCATTATTCAGTTCAATTTCAGTATTGCTCAGTTGCTTTTTTAAGGAATGTTTTTCTGACCTTAATGATCTCACATTTTTTAAAGAATTCTCTAACTCCTGTTGCAGATTCATATCTTTTTGTCTAAATATATATTAGAAATAAAAAACAACAAAAGTAAATATATCATTACAGACATCTTAATATTTTTTAATTTTATTAAAGACATGTGAATAGTAAGTTATTTGAATCAAAAGGAAATTAATTTCCATATTAAAATACATAAGCACGAATTCACATAGAAGTAATTTTCCAACAAAAATGATTGTTTTCATGATAAGTTTCATTATCTGTTAAAAATCAATTAATCACAAATCTTTGATAAAAAAAATCATAGTTAAATTTAACATTTCAACAAATTGAAACAAGAGCTAATAACATTCATAAAAATACTTTCCATGTGCACAAATTGTAATCAACAAATACACTGCAATTTGACATAAATACAATTGAACTGCAAAAGCAAAATAAAAGTACATATAACTTATAAATCTTCTTACCCTTTCACTGATGCTTCTTGCTTTCCTTTCGAAAATGCTAGCTTTTGAAGTGCTTCAGCAGTATCTAATTCTGCCTTTAATGACTTAATTTCATCCTAAAAAAAGGAAGATTTTAAAAATTTTAATTCAAACTTAAGTTGAATTTTGCTATTTCATCACCATAGCTCCCAAAAATATTTCACAAAAATTGATTTTACGTCATTACAAAATTGTCTTTTCAATTATACCAATTTAAATGTTGGGTGAATTTTTGCTTTTAAATTCAGCAATTTTTGTTGAATTTTGGTACTTTTTTTTGCTTGATTTCTGACCATAGATTGTATTGCTGCCTTGAAATTCAACCACTTTCAATTTCTATCAAATACTTAATTGCATGATTTTCTTCCAATGTTGAAAGTTAAAGGAGGATTTCATTTTACACAAAAGCAGTTAACAAGAGAAATAAAAAAGTGAAGTCATAATATTGCAAAATTTAGAAGACAGATGAACTGAATATTTATGGTTTTAAAGTGGTATCACCAGTATGAAGTTTCATGTACACAATGAGAAGAGCATTTGTAGGATACTTAAAGTATCACATATTCATATTAAAGATCAATTTCATAATATCTTTAATATGAAGATGTGTCTTAAACTATACTGAAATCAAACCAATGCCTTTGGCAAACTAGCTGATCTGAAAGTGATTTGAATTAAATAATGATATATCGAAATTAGAGTAAAGCATTATTCTTTATTGTGTTTTAATAATTGTTTTCCCACCTTTTTTCCCATGTTTTAAATCTGAGAAAAAAAGTTAAAAGCACAATAATGATATCACTTATTGAGAACTATGATAGTTTATCCAAAATTCTGCCACAGTCAGTAAATATATATATAGAACTGTGGCTAAATCAAATTAAAAATTTTGTTTACTGTTTCAAATAAGTTATAAAGTATTTTATTTTTCATTCTCGAAATGCTATGAATGAATTAAGGGTCATTAGCAAAAGTCAGGAACAAAGCTTTAGAAATACCTTAAATATTTAAATATTGTTACAACAAAATCAAAGCTTAATTTTTTAATCAAAAATTAAATGAATATTGTGGTTGTCGAAAGTGATAGTCAATAAAGTGATAAATCTACATTATACAATAAAAATAATTTATATGTATTACTTTATAACATATTAGTGATTTTTTTTAACTTATAGTACTTAAAAATATAAGATAAGAGTCTCCATTGAAGATTTCCTAGTTTATTAACAAAATATTAATGATAATTATTTCAAATCAAATTAAAGGCATAAAATTCTTTATATGATATCCACAATATAAAAGTTTGCTTACTTCACTTTCTTTTTACATGCCTAAACATCTTAGATTTAAAAACATATTTAAGATTATAAATACTTCAAAGCAAAGAAAAAAATAAGTTGTTTACCATTAATATATAGGTAACTAGATATATACCAACTTCACAAACCCTATTTTACCTCAAAATGCAATTTTAAGTGTTATTAGACATAAATATGACTCATAATAAACTCATTGATGATGAAAGGATGGGCAAACCCTCAATATATGTTGATGTAAGGAACACAAAATATAATAACAGATATCTCATGATGAAACAAAAAAAATTTAAATAAAAAAAAAACTATCAATACTTTTAACAAAGAATTTTCTCTTTCAATATTTGACTTTTCTTCTTCCAAACGCTGCACTTGCAATTTTAAGCGGTTAATTTCTTCAATAGTACCTAAAAAAGAAAGATTAAAATATTTGCCTCTATAAAATTTTCATAGATAGAAGTAATATTAATTATAATAAAAATCAATACAATATAAGCTAATAATTATTTAAACAAATAATTCATAAAATTATTACGGCAGTGTAATAAATTATGTTCACAGAATAAAATGTTTTCTGTAACATGTATTACAGGATCAAAATTGACTGAATTATTGAATTGAAGTTATATTAATGAACATAATTTAAAAGAAAAAAAAAGTGGAAAAACAGAAAAAAAAAAACAGCCAGATGATTTTTTAAAATAAAAAAAAGGTTTTATTTTATGCAGATAAAAAAGCATAAAATTAAGATAGATTTAATTAATAAATTCGTTATTTTTTAAAAATAACTTTATACAATAATTTGAAAAACTTTGAAGAGGGAAGGAGAACAACAACAACAACAACAAAAAACCCCAGCAGAGATGTGAATTTTAAATTCAAAAATAGAAATACTAGATTTCCAGTTTAAAATTCTATTATCTCTGAATGTTATTATTTCTAAATTTTATGCTAACTTTTAAAACAGACAAAAAAGTACCTGATTCAAGGAACAACTGGCATTTTTTCTGAGCTACTTCGAGTTCTTCAGACATTTTATTAACCCATTCAGCCTTTTCAATTTGAAGCTGTTGATACTTTCTTTGTAGTTCAGAGTTCTTTAAAGCCAAATCTTCAGCTTCTTCTACCTGAAAATTTTCAATCAAGGAGCGTTATAATTGTTGAAATCATAAGACGTTTGACTGATCAGCAAAAAATAGAATTTATTTAAAATGAATCAAGTGTAAGTGAAAATAAATAATTAAAAAAAAAACAGAAGGGATTTTAAGTTTCTAATCCCATATTTAAATATTTTAACTCGAACATAATAAATGCTTATTCAGTATGGTATATTATTTATTAAGCCAACAATAAAATTTATGTTTCATTAAATGCAAAGTTAATCAATCTTCAGACCTACAAAAAACAGAGGATTCTCCTCTTATAATCAATTAAAAAATTGCAAATTAAACAAACAACATAATATACATTAATAATACTAAACATTTTGAAATTAAAATATAAGTACAAATACACTATAGATGAAATAATTAACCAATTAACTATGAGAACCACAACATTTAAATCATATAAACTGACACATAACAAAACATCACTTAAAAAAATTAACAGTTAATTTAATATCACTAACTTTCTCAAATCATACATATGGCATTTAGAAAATCTAGTTATTTTTATATGCATTGTTCACTTTCACTAATGCATACTGAAAGCTTTACAGGAATAGCACCTAATTTCTAGCTTTTATGGCAAAACAGATTCATTAATGAAGATCAATAAACATATATAATTTCCTCTAATTATGCAATCCAAGAACTTAAATTTGGAATTTATCTTGTTTGTAAAATCATTATAAATGTATTTAATTCAAATAATTAATGTTGACTACTTATTAGCTAATCAATTTACATTTAAAGATCTGAACAATGATATCCTTGCATATTTGACATATAAAACCCAAATAAATGTTTGTTTACTACACAAGAAACCTAATGAAGTTGTGATTTTTCTTACTTTTATGAAAAAAATGATCATTTTCAATGTTGCATAGTAATATATATATATAATGATGCTATTAAGGCAAATTTATTATGTTTAAATAAATTTGCATTAAGCAATAATAAAGTTGCTTGTTAAAATTTTGATTATATATCTTTACAAATATATTCCTTTAATGACATATAAATGGTAGCATATATGTAAATTGGATATTCTTAATTGAAGGGACAGCTTTTAATTAGAGCTGTTTTAAAAATGGAAGGTTTTAATACACTCACACACAAATATTTAGTATGAATACATACCTTTGAATTTAATTTTGACTGTAATTGATCAATATTTTCTTTGTAATTCAAAATGTCTTTTTCATGGCGCAGTTTCATTTCTTCTAAAATATTGTTATGATGATCACGAAGGCGAGACATGTGATCAGCTCTATTGAATTCATTCAGTTGTTTCTCTAATGACTGGATTGTAATTTGAGAACTTTCCAATTTACTTTGAATCTAATGCATAAACAATTAGTTAATTATATATATCTGATGTATGGAAATAACATATAAACAAATTATTTTGCAGGCATGACAAAATAAAGCTCAATATAAAAAGAGTAACTTTTTTAAATAATAAAATTGTTTTCACAGATGAAACTGAAAATATTTAACTCCACAATATTTAGTTAAATAAAAATTTCAAAATTAAATAGTTAAAAATAAAAATTACAGAATTAAAATAAAATAATAAATAAATAAAGACAAATAAAAAAATAATTTTTCACCTTTTTAAATGTAGTATTATAAAAAGAATTATATAAACTGGCAGGGAAATTTTAACTTCCACATTAATTTAATAGATTATTTTTGATTAACCAAAATGAATCATAAATGAAGAAATATTAGAAATATAGGAATTTTATAAAATAAAATTAGGATTAAAGAAATTTGATATAAACATCTTCAATTTTCAATTATAGAGCAGAAGATAGCCTCAATCAAATGATTTTCACTCCCATCTTTCATTTGATAACCATAATATTAAAATAAATAAAATAAAGATGCAGAAAATAGATTTAAGTAAAAATGCAGTAACACATATTTTTTCGAGGATTTAAAAATTCACAGTTATCAATAAAAAACTTTCTTCATTAAATTTAGTCTAAAATTAAAAGTTTGCAAAAATTACAGAATTTAGAAGCGGGGGGGGGGGAGATAATTCTATTAAGTGAACAGTATTCTTTAAGCTGCACATGTTCAGATAAAAAACTTACAGTAAAAGAAAGTAATCATTTTTACTGATACAGTTATCATTTTACCAAACAAAAAACATGAGTAAGTTTTAAATTATTATGGCAATTTCTCCCCTGTTTAGAAAGACTTTAACTGATTTTTTATGAAAATTAAACTTCAAATAAATTCCACTAAAAGCTAATTTATAATAAAAAAAAGAGGGGGGAGGGAAGAATTAGGTTCAATTCCAAATTGATTACACTCACACTCTTGAAACAATCTTGTAACAAGCATAAAATTAGAAAAATATTTTATCATTCGATGTTAAAACAAAAATTATCATTGCAAAATTAACCTAAATACTTACTTCATCTTTTATTCTAGATACAGATGAAAGTTGAGAATTCAAAGACATAACTTCACCCAACAATTTGTTTTTCTCATGTTCATAATCAGAAATTAAATTCTGAGAATCTTGTAAATTAGTTGAAAGTTTATTCTTTTCATCTAAAAAATTATTCGATATAAGTAAAACAGAACAAATATCAATTACAAAGCTAAATAATATTTTTGGGTCGTAGAGATAATTAATAGAATACATAAAAGAATAACAGTACATATGTTAATATTAAAAAAAAAACCATAATATGAATAAATCTTAAAAGAGAAATTCTTTTTTTAAAAGAAAGTCTATTGAAAAAAAAAATAAAAGCAAATATTAAATATATTAAGAAATCTAATTTTCAATTAAAAATATTTCAAGATTTTGCCAATACTTTTTGAATATTTACTTAAAACTTATTTGCATGTTTTACAGAAATAGTGTAATATACAATAAATTAATTTTAAATTGTATAGCAGAATATAACTGATCACAAATATTAATAAAATAGTTAAATAATATCGAAATTAAGCATAGAATAATACAAATCAATTCATATAATCAAAATTAAACTCTACTGTAACAACATTATAAAAATGCACTAATATAATAAGAAACACCAATAGTTTTAATAAATTACTATATAAAAAGCTAATCTACTCAATTGAAAAAATTGTAGAAATCAACTTCCATAACAAAATTTTAGCATCTGGTCAATGAGTTGACTTCTCAAATGTCCCAAAAAGGCATTCTGCTACACAATGGAGCATTATACTTGTGCATAAGCAATAATTAATTAAAAAAAGATATGTATTTAAGCCATGTTTGTGAATTGCATGTGGTTAATAATACAAGAACCTTTAATCATTTAATATTGATCAATCAAAATTGGTTAGATTATTAATGTCCTCTTCAGAAATAAAATTTTCTGGTAACTTAATATCTATAAACTGCAAGGAATGAAATTTCATGAATGCAATATTTCTATATTAGGAAATGTAAAAATAATTATATATCCAACTGCGAAATATCGCCAGAAATTTAGGAATCATTAAATTTAGAAACAATATTTGCATACAGTAACAGAACAAGTGATCGAACCATAAGGATGACAAAATGAATTTTGAATAACAGCAGCTCCAGTTGCAATTCTAAAAGATACCAAATTAAAATTCGTAAAAGATAGTATTGCTTTTATAATTATTTTGGCTAAATGATTTGCACAACTATGTGTATTGTAGAGAGATGTGAAAACATAAATTTATTATTTTTACTAATATTAATAAAATTTGATGGTTAAAATAGTATAGAGAGCACATTTGGTTTGGTCTAAACAAATTTTTATACATTTATCCTCATACCTATCGTTATTTTATGTATATAGACTGGAAGAATGAGCCCATTTGCATAA
>JAOUZG010000635.1:7372075-7386990 GCA_026289955.1 Argiope argentata | reverse complement strand
TATTAATAGGGATACATATAATATAAAGCTCATTTTAATGATAACATTTTTTGAGACTCACAAGAAAGCAAGCCCCCCCCCCCCACAAAAAAAAATTATTCCAAGTTTTGAAAATTCATTCATAATAAATTATTCATATAAATATTCACTTTATGTTTTCCCCACTTAAAGCTGCAGATTTTCTTTATATATCTCTTAAATAAATACATCAACAAACACTTCAATAACCGGGAAAAATAAGGTTAAGTTTGTATCAAGTTGATGCTATTTTTCATTTTTAGCATTTTAGATTTTTTCAAATAAAATGCATTTTAGCTACACATTAGGCTAACATTTTTGATACTGTTGATAATTTACAGTCGATTATTACTGAAGTATCAAGTATGTTTTATCATTGAAATTGGATTGATTGTATAAATACTATCAAAATATTTTGCAAGATACTGCAACATTTTCGAGTATCAGGTCTCACTCAGACGGCTGAGTTTCTATAGTGTGAGTACTGTATTGGGAATTACAGAGTACCAAACCAGCAACTTCAGACTGCATCGGAAAACTGTTGAACCGTGACGTCGCTGAGAACACAATCGATGTATTTCACTTCACAAAGGAAACTATGAGGAAGCCGTTTCTCACGTACACATCTTATACCTCCTTTTCCTGGTCTACTGGAGAATGGTTAATTGAAATTATGTGGTCCGCTGTTACAGCGCTCTCTGCCCGTATCTCTACTCTCTTTCCAAATGTTAATATAAGTCAAATTAAGTGTCTGCGGTTTGCGGTGTGAAATCTAGCATTCATGCCGCCTCCCCATGAATATTTCATCTTTCGGAGCTATTCTGAAAGCCCCATGCGAGGTGGCTGGGGCGTAAAATTTGAGTAGGGTTGCTTAGAATCTCTACGTGCAAGATTTATCTTTGCCTTCTGAGCTGGCTATTTTGTGGGGAAGATTTGGCGCTGAAATTCCCCGTTTGCTCGGAGAACTTTTCTTTAAAGAACTTCAGATTTGAATGATTAAATCTTTTTGGGAGAAAAATAAGACTTGGCTGAGAACCGTAATCAAAAAAATCTTTCAAGACGAATCGATATGCAACAAAAGAAATAGGAAACAGAATAAAAAAAAGGTTTTAATTGGGGTATTTTCTTAAAAACAAATGGTGATGCTGATATTGTATTCGGAAATTGTCAATTCTATCAGAAATAAAAACTAGTACTCCAGATTCGAAGCGGTTAATACAACTATAACGATTATAAATCAGCCAGTGCGAATAACAAGTTTTTCAACAAGTTTTCTAAACATTCCCAAATAAAAGCGTTATGGTTTCCCTAAGCGACCGAAGAGAAATTAAGATATAGACATCCCGTTGACGAGTCTTGTTTCGTGTCATTTGGCTGTTCTAAAAACATTAGTGTTTTTACATCATTGTTTGAAGTAAAAAAAGCAACGAAGAAATGGTGAGAAAAAGATACCATGTTTTCTGGTATATGTGTATTTATTAAATCGCGATAGGAGTGAACAAATATTATTGCGCAAATGTCTGCTAGCTTCATTATCTGACTTCCCCTTTCTATCCCTTTAAAATTCTAGAATTTGAGCAAAGTTGCAAATGCCACAAGCACTCAGATCTCTTATTTCAGTGTCAAGCATATGAGAGTCTTATTCTTTTTAGCATAGTAATTAAAAGAGAAAAATACATTTAAATGCTTTTTCCAATGTATTGAAAACAAAATTGGATAAAAAAATTACAATTCTAGTTACATGATTGTATACCAAATTTCATTTATTTAAGTTATGGATTTTTCGAATTAATAATATACATGTGAAGGTACAGACAGATAGACCACCATCAATTAAAAACAAAATCCAAAATTTGATATTTATTTACACACTAGATGGTAAATGTTTATGAAATTTTATTCATCTGGCTCTTTGAGTTTTGCAATACCATGTTAATTTACGTTTCTCCAGACAGACAGACTTTCTGCAAAAGAGATTTCATTCAAAATTTGAAAGAAATATATAAATTTTATATTAAGACTACAAATGAAATTTCATCCTTCTAGCTTATAAGGTTTTTGAGTTATTCTGCTCATAGAGGGATATAATTTCTAAAACGTATTATTCTGACTCAAGTAGGATGGAAATTTGTCAAAATCTAGTATTTGAATGTTTTGGTTTTAAAAATTTTCTTTGCAAACTTTTTTATACAATGGCATCGAAACCCATAGAAAATCTACCTAGGATGAATTGGAGACAAAATATTTCATATAATATCAATTTAACGAAGGATTTCAATATTAAATCCTTGATAAATTCTCTATTTAATCTAGTTTTTATATTTTAATAGATACTAAAGGTCTCCGAACTCTTTGGCTGATTTTATCCAAAATGGGATGTTTGTTAAATAAATTAAAATGAAAGCATTATTTTAAAAAAAATTCTTTTCCTCTAATGGTTTATTAGAATCATTTTGTAATTTATAAAGATTTACGTAGGAAGATATAAAAATTTGTTGAATTCAATTTGTACTCAATGTCCATGATCAACAATTGAATTTTAGACCAAAAAACAGTAATCGACCTATTTGCAGTAATTGAAATAGATAATTTGTCTAGTTTAAATGGTTTGAACTCTGTAACTCATTTCAAAATTGTATACTTCTATTTATCGTATTCCTTTATGAATACAGTAACATAAATATAAAATGAAATCCGTAATTGTGCAAATTGCTTATCAATGAAAACTAGAAATTCAATTAAAGTTATATTGTTTTGAGGAATGATTTTTTTAATTACAACTATTCAGTTATTTTACAAACAACCTTATGTGAAAGAAAAAACAGTTAATGACGTAATATATTGAATAAACCAATTCAGAAATTTTGAGATTTCTTAGTTCCACGAAGGAAAGCAGAAAGTTATCATAGTAAATAAAAGCCAAAATATTTAGTTTTTTGAAATATTCTTTTTTCGAATGATAAGGAAATTGTTTATCATTCGAAATAAGTACTTTCCGAAAAAATATATATAAAAAAGAAAGTAGCAACAAAAATGCATAATTTAAAAAAAATAAAAAAGTTATTTAATAATAATTTAATTAATTCATAATTGAAAGTAAGATAACCTTGATCTAATGACAGAGTTGTGAGTTTAGGAAAGGAAAGATAATAATAATAATGATAACGAAAGATAACGATATGAAATATATCGGGTTTAACTTTCCTTCAGTTTGACGGTTCAGAAGATTGGATAGAGATTAGTTTTTGGAAGTCATTCTTATCATCCGATAAAAGCTCAAAATTGCAAGGTTCATTTCTAAAATAGTTCTCAAAAATTTCTTAAAATTAATTTTTACTATACAAAACAATAATTTAAAAGAATAATTATACTTCTTTGGAAGCAAGATATACAGAATTAAACTAAAAACGATAACAAAACAAGAAAATATGTTAAATTTGTGAAAACACAAACAGTATTTAAAAACGAAACAAAACAGAAACATTCGGAAATACTTGCATATGATAAATTATAATTGAACACCACGGATATGCAAAGCACATCAGTCGACATTTTTTTTGAAAATCAGAAGTTTTTATTTATGATGGATATGAAGGAAATGGCATAATACTGCATTTATGAATGCAAAATGAGGAATCGCGTAAAGTAAGAATACTTTAAAAGCCTAGAGGACTCCACCTAAAAAAAACAGAAAAATATCTTAAATCATTAGAAAGAATGCAAAATTACATAAAAATGAAATATTAGATCGACACAAAATTTGCATTGTACTATGATCAAGTATAGAAAAGAAATGTGTATAAAGCATTAATGAATTTTTATTCCATTTATAAGTTACGTAAATTATGATTGATTATTACTAAAATGGTGGACGTTTCACTTTCAATGAATTAGAATAGTATATAAGATATATATATTCTAGTAGTGATATTTATTTTTGTTCTATAGGTTTAGAGGTTTTATTATAAACAATAAATTTATCACATACACACTTTCCTTTTTATTACTTGTAAAGATTTTTCAAAGAAGCCTAGTTATTGAATGGTCTCAGGATTATTAAAAATATAAGTTTTCACGTCATTTCACACGAGTTTATCGTCATCTAATCACATTATCGCTATGGGTACAAAATGCTCACTAAATTGTAGTATTAATATACTGAGACGTATTTCAGTTGTAATGCATAAAGAGCACTAATCGAAAGCTGTATAGCTTGCAAAATGGTTAAAAAATATTAATAAATAACGATAATAATTTTCAGTATACAGTATTTGGAAATCACACTTTATATATTTTTTAATTATGTCAATAAATTACGAACAAAAGTAATGATAAAGTAAAATTTTGACAAGATATTACCTAAGAATATGGAAAAAAATCTTTATTTCATAGCTTTTAACAAAAGAAATAAAAATGTGATTAAATATTCATAAAAGCAATGAAAATGGTTTAAATTTTATCTTTATAAATAAAAATTACTTTTCATTCAATATTTCAAATTACGCAACGAAGTTCTTGATAGCAAAATTGATATCCCGAAAAAGGATAAAAGGACTTTGAATTCTTAATCTTTACTAAAAATTAACTTTAGTGTGATAATATTTTAGCAAATTATCAACGATGAACATCAATATTTTGCTAGCTTGTAAAATAACTGAAATTTAAAAATCTGCTCATAACGCAAATTTCCATTTCCTAAAATATCATTTGCAATTTGGCTTGTAGAGCACCAGAGTGCACTCACAGTCACATATATAAATATCATTATTATGAAAGATCTTGAAGATAATATAAAACTATTTAACTTAGTAAGGACCTTAATATACAAATATTATACCTTTATTACCATTAATATATGATGCAATCTATTTATATTACGTTTTCTTGTCAATGGATTTATTGAAATGTTATTTACATTAAAAAGTTGTGGCAGAAGAATTTTTAAAATTTATTATTTTGTTAAAAACTTTTATTTATAAAAATGAATTAAAATTTCAGATGCTTATGAAATTCTGAATATTATTAGAATATACATATCATGAAAACAATTAAACTTTTTTTTGATTGTGACAATGCTGCTAAATCATTTGTTTAAAATATTAATAGAATCTCAGTAAATCACCCAGTTTTAAAATTTCGCAGTTCGAAAAACGAGAACTTAGTCCTCAGGCACAGTTAATCACGTCTTCGATTCGTTATTGTTCTACAGTGTCAGCGACAATTGGCGGGAAAACAAATGAACGACCATTTTGAACGGCAGCTGCGTTCGACACCGAGAACCTGGAATATAGGTATGGGCGGATACATATGGAGCGGGATAAAACTGGTAAGCTCCGAGTTTTACAAACAGTTTAACAAATTGGAATCGGTGGACTGGAACAAAATGGCCGAGGCAAACTCTTCTTATTAGAGAATAAACCTGTCAAAACAACTGGTGGCGCCCTATGCCTTTCATCTTGGAATAATTTTTACCAACCCGATGGGGGGATGAATTTTCGGTGGCAAAAATTGGACCCTTTTTCCGATAAATAGACCTTTGGAAGCAACTCCAGCTTAAAGTGCCATTTGACAAATACTTGTGCAATGTGCAATGGAACGTTGCACATAATTATTGCCTCCATGGTTCAGATACTTAAGATCTCAGGAATGATTAACTGAACTATAACAGTGTTGTAATTTGTAAATCGATAATTCATTTGAATATTTTCATTTATTTTGAAAATGCTAGCGGTATTATGTTTAAAGAATGAAAGAGAAATCAAATTCAAAAGCATCAGATAAACATCACATTATAAAGCTCTAATATAAGCCTAAATAGGGAGTACTTAAACTGGTTTAATTAAAGAAAACAGGCAAGGAAAATTTGGTTAAAATTAATATGAAAAAGCGAGTACTCAATTCTTAAACAACGGGCATTTCTGATTTCTAAATACATTTATGATGATTTTTTTTACATTCGTTCGGTTTTGTTATTCTTATTGCGAAATATTGTTCGTATTAATTTTCAATTTTTGATTTTGATCTAATTTTTTTCTATTACATTTTATTTGTGTTGTTGAACATATTATGTTTTAATTACTATTTTGTTTCTTTTAACTTATACGTTATTCTAAATTTTATTATTGTGCGTATAAAGTTTTTTTATATACATATGAAAGACATTCATTATTTTATGATTTATTCTTAATTTTATTTATAATTCCGTTCCATATTTGTATTGTATTTTCTATGTTATTTTATGAATTAATTTGCACGTTATTTATTTATTTATTTGTAATTAATTAAATAAATAAATGAACTTAGCAATCCATTTAGAAAGTAAATGATAGTGATAACAGTCCTTTTTCGCCCATTATTGCTTGTCTTTGCCTTTGGATATGAAACCAGCAATGCAATAGAAAGCACTCTTCATAACAAATTAAAATACAATCAAATTTCTTAATGTAAAATAAGTTTCATCAATGAGCTGTATATGACTTATGAACAATACTGAATACAAAATCTATAAAATATCAGCAATTTCCAAATAGTTTTTTTATATACAGTTACTGAAGTTTCCTTCATTATATGCTGATGCATTCACTATTTATTTTAAAACAATTATCTTGATTTTTGTGAAAACAATTTTCATTAGGGAGATATTTTTTAAAATGTTCTATAAAGAATAGATTACATTTACTGAATAAAACCATTCGCATTTCAGTAGCCATCCAAAAAGGAAATGCTTAATGCCATATTTCAAAGAAAAGATAAATATCTTTATTTCTTACATGTTTCCTTTTTCACCATACTTACAAAGCATTTTACCATTTATTTAGTTCTTCAGTCGACGTAATATATGACATCATATTTCTTTATATCTTCTTTTATAGCGAATAGATTTAATCTATCAGAATTTCTCGTATAGACGGTTCTTTTTTTTATTGTATCAACATGGAATTGCTATTTCCATTTTTCTTTGTCAGTATAGTTTCTTTTTCTGAATCTTTTAGAGTAAATTTTCCTATTTTTTTGGTTTATAACTTTTCTATGGGATACTTAATTATATTTTTTGCATCTAAAATATTGCGATAGCTAAGTCTGGGTTTTTGAAAATTTTAAGGACTTTGTAACTGAATAGAAACAGTTGAAATATGCTAATTACAAAAAATAAAAAAAAATGTTTATATTGTAAAAAATATAACAGCAACATAGTAAAGATATTTACCACTGTAATATGGCAAAAAATTTCAATTAATGCTTATGAAATAACATTTTCTGTAAATGATAGGTTGTTATAGACCCACAGATGGATTGTTAAGAAATATAATAGACAATTTTAAAACCAATACACTCCCAGAAACCTTCAATCTTTATCGATTACGATTATTTGAGGAAGAAAATTCACGAAGTTTGCATACTCAAATGAATCATGCATTATGAATTACTAGTGAATTATGCATTATGAGATTTATAGTGAATTACTAGTTTTTCAAAATTAGTGAACCTATTTCTTTAGATATAAACCTCCCTCTTCTAACAATTAAAAATTTGGAAACTAAACTATAATCATGCTACTGTAAGTTTTAATCTGAAATAAAGTATTTTTCTGTCAAGAATTCCTGAAAATATTCTAAATAAAATAATTTCTAAAGAGAGACTCATTTTCGTTTAGTTATTACAGTATTCTCTAAGTTATTAGACATACAAAAACAGAGCGTCAACTGCTCGAAATTAAAATAACATCTAGGGATTATGCTTAATAACATTAGAAACTCCATAATGTTTATCTTGATTTCTTTATTAAAGGTATCTTAAATGAAATTGCATGATTAAAATAGGCATTCCATCGCATTGATATTTTCAATTAGCTGATAGTTCGTCTATCAAACGAGTTAGCTCTTCTTTCCATCCAAGTTTATTTCTTCTGTTTACTATCTAGTATAAATATGGTACTAATAACATTACCATCTCACATCCAAATGGATATATTATTTCTTTCTTCTAATCACGTAATGTATAAACTTCCTGTTTTGTATTTTCCATTATTCTCAATGTAATAAAAGGATTAAAGAAGATAAATAGAGAAAATATAAAGACACATGCAGTTTGAATGAAAGATAAGTATTGTTTTGATTAACCACAGGCTACTCCACCCCCGCTTAATCATAAGGTATACGGATTAAATCCGATTGATCTGAAGCCGCGGCAGCGTTGGCGAGAACTAAAGTACCGTATTAAAAGCCGTCACCAGCCACGACACACCCCTTACAGCGGGAACCCCTCCCTGCCATTGCTGGAAGTAGCAAACCTCCACAGTTGATGTGACTAATCGGATGGGGAGGATCAAACACCAAACAGGGAGCTTCTCATGGTCATATAGGAAGTGTTACTCTCCACTTGTGTGAGGAGTTTAAAAAATAATCACAAACTGACCAGACTATTCCGCTCAGTCCATAAGTATACTAATAAAATAGAATGACTGGACCACCATGGTAGCAACACTGGCGAGAGCGATGGTTGAATTCTAAGGGCGAACAACGGCCATGGTGAATCAATCCCCTAGGAAAGTATGTCCCATCCTCGAAAATAACCAACTCTCACCTCTTTCTGTATCCACCAGGGTGGAGAGAACCAACCACCATACCAGAAACTTCTCATTCCCATTTTTGAGGTGCCTCCGGTGAGAGGTGTTTAAAAGATAGAAACACTTTTCTTTTTCTTTTATATAAATTCTAATTTTAAAAGTACAATTTGAGATTTTGTACTTTTGCAAAAGTTTAAAAAGCTACAATTTGGAACACCCACAGATTAATATTAACTTCCAGATAAATTAACATCAATTGATACCTGAGCTTCTTTATTTCTTGTTATAAATAAATTTATATCGCTCAACAATACAATTCATAAACTCGCAGCAAAAATAAGAAGAAAAATGAATTAATCAATAGATTTTATTGCTGAATTCAGTGTCAATCATTAATTTATCCAAAAGCAGTAAAGAAATATCTATAAGAATTTATTTGATATTCAATTGAAGCATTCGTAATTTTATTATTCTATTACTATTTTCGTCCAACTTAAAAAAATTGATTCCTTCAACATTACTCAGCAAAACTCTGTTGTTTATTTTTTACAGAAAGCCATTTCTTTCAAATTTAATTCTCTTATCTACAACATTTAACTGTGGAATAATTTCGTTAAAAATGCGATTGTCACATCACAGGATTAAACGTTCATGGATGGAATGTACGGGAACGAGGTTATCTTATGAATTATGCATGTTGCAAATATTTCTCTGCGACGAAGAGTACGGAACTAAAATTAGACTTGTGAGCTTTTAACCAAGTTTTTTTCTTGTAATTCAAATTTTCGTGCTGACGGGGCTGGTATTCGAAAACATTATTCATATATTTTAAGCAAATGAAGTTGTAATCAAACAAAGGGAGAAAAGTTTGGAAGATTTTTATTTTTGCTAGATGATATCGAATAATTTTACTGGAATTAATTTAGAAACGCTGCTGTGACTTTCGGAACATGGAATGTGTAGTATTCTTTTCTTGTTGAATCAAATGACGAGAGAAACTTTATCTGAAAGATTTAAGATTGTTCTGTTTCTTTAATTAAAAAAATTGATTTTGCGAAACAATCGAATATTTGTTCAAATACTTTAATGAATCAAACATTTGAAATATGATAAAAAGTAATAAAAGATACTTATTTTAAGATTTAATTTGGTGCAATAAATCTTGAGTAAGTTCTGGATATTTTAATTGATATAAAATAAATGATTTAAATATATTATTAAAAATGAAAAAAATTCAGTGAATTTATCTCTATGTTATTACTTATAAAGGTAATAATTTTTTTTTGTTTATTAACTATATACCTCTTTTTGCTACGAATTTAGAGGAATTTAACTAAATCTGAATTAAAATAAAGTAAATTTAAATAATAGAAAACGAAATAGCGTTAAAAACTCATAACAATGATAAAAATAATAAAACAAGATTTTTAAATCTATAATTTGTGAATTTTTTTGAGTCAGTTTGAAATCAGATTTTTATCTTTCACTTTTGCGTAATGCAACTCTCAGAATTTTTACACACTTTTAGTTTGCACATTTACTATCTTATCATAAAGTTTGATTTATTTTATTATTTCAATAATAACTTATATAACTGATAACTAAAAAAATAATTATAAGTAATACTTACTTATAATTATTTATATTTTGAAGGGGAATACTTATAATTATTTTAAGTTTGGAAGCGAGTTCTAAACCAACTTATGAGGAAAAATTGATAAAAATAATAAAAAATTCTTTTTTTTCAAAAAATATCATTTTTTATATAATTATAGGAAATAAATTTCTTTTCTGTATTTACTTTTCTATATAATTCTAGGAAATAGATATTTTTTCTAAGTTAAGTTGATATTTTTAGTGTTAAATAAAAATAGTTTCATAAGCCGTTTATTATAATTCATATACTTAAATACTCACTCGATCGGAAATTTATACACCTTGAAATTGGAAAATACTAATCTTATAGCTTCGAGTCTTTAATTTAATAAAAAATTTATATACTTTCTTCGATACATTTTATCTAAAGAAAGGGCAATCCATCTATCTATCTATCTATCTATATATATATATAAAGAGAGAGAGAGAGAAAGATGTAAAATATCAAACCGTACAAAGCAAAATATTTACTACAGAAATTTGATTGTTTTGGAGTTAAATTCCATATTAATTATTCATAGAATTCCTCATTAATTATTTATATATTTCTTTAAAATAACTTAGTGCTCATATTCATGCATCATTTTTTGAGTTTACACACTTTATTTTTAATAAATTAATGGAAGAGAATTATTTATATTAATAATCTTGAATGAAAATTTATCAACTACGCAATTTTTAAACTATAAAGGAGATTCTTGAAGAAAATGATTGTTGAGCATACCAGTACATCGTTCTTCAAATTTTCTTATATAAGCTAAATGTAAAAGAATTTGAGCCCGCCCAGATTTGACATGTAACAGCTATAAATATAAGGAAAGCGTGATTGTGTTCTATACTTATCCATTGTTCGGATATTTTGCATTTTAAAATGCAGACTTTTCTGATTTTTTTTTTACTGAGTTTACTAATTTTTTTATGTTGTCTGCTGGAATTAAGATTTTGTTATGATTGCCGTGTTATAATTTCTTTAAACTATAGCTCTCTAAGTATGACAACTCAGATATTTTTATTTGCAATTTTAAAGAAATGAAAATTAAATATTTCTTAACGAAGCTTCTTTTTTTGTTTCTATCCAAAATGGCGGCTGTTTTGTAAACATTTTGGGACAGCTTGACAACAAATATCTACGATCCATTAATTTTTGAATATGTGAATTTTTTTTGTGCTAGAAAATTACATCTAAAAATATAATAAAAGAATTAAATAAATTAAAGGAAGACTATTTCCTGCTTCTTTTTTAAAAGTGGTATTTTTTGAATAATTGTTGCTTCCATTTGAATTTTATATTTTCATTTTATCGCAAAAGTTATGGATAATTTATTTTGTTAAAATAAATTAGTGCATGTCTATCTCTTAAGCGTTATCAGAAATGGATAAAAATGAGTTTATTGAGTCATTTTATTTAGGGCTTTATTTTTGTATATTCAAATGCAAAATGCTTTGCTTTATGGAAAACTATAAATGTTTTATAACTCTATGATGAATAATAAACTTTTAAATTGTATTCTTTTCTATTAATATAAATAACTCAAATTTTTCCCAAGATAACTTATCAAGGCAAAATTTGATGTTTAAATTTTCTTAAAACATAAACTGTAAATTCTTTTATATTTACTTCAAATCACATTATTGTTAAAGCCTAATCCCATCTGAACATTTTTATATTTTCTTTACGAATTCGAACAAAACATTTTTTTCTGATATGATTGCGTTATTTTTATGACGCAATGAATCATACGAGTTGAGTAACAGATTTTGTAAAACTGCCGAATTCTTACAAATGTTTTTTAGAACATATACTTGTTTCTCGCAGTAAATTATTTTAATTTTTAGACAGTTTTAAAATCTTGTTTGTTTATTTCTCATCATTTCTTTCTGAAATATATTTATTTGGTTCATTATTTTGATATGATGTATAAAGCCTTCGAAGCAACGATTTTATTTCAGACAATAAAAAGGTACTTTGAATTTGTTAATATTTCACAATAATATATAAAGTATGTAAAAAGTTGAAATTTGTATTAAAAAATAAAGGTGTAATAAAGCTGAGGAATGAAACATGTAAAAAATATTGAAATCGAAATGTTACAGAATCGAAATATTTTTTGCATTTTGTGAAATACCCAGATTTAACACGCATGAGTTTTCAGAGTAAGGTAAATCTTAAGTGGATTCCTTACTTATTAGACCTATATTCGCATTATTATTCTTTAGATAAACACCTATAAAACACATGACGGAATTTTCTTTTTTTCCGAAAAATGCTAAAGAAATATTATTAAACTAAATAGTTATATTTGAAAATGGTACTTTCGTTTTGGTTGCATTGTTGATTTTCTTTTTTTGGAACATAGAATTAAAAGATTAATTTCAGAGACAGAGAATCTATTACCAACTGTTAGAAATCGCTTACAATGCTATCAATTCGATTGACATTGCATAAGCATAATTACAGACAATTATATGTCATCTGAACTCTAAATGTGGTTGCTTTTTACTATGGCGCTTTTTTTATAATGAAATGTATATTGATTCCAAAATTGAATTTTGTGACGAGATTTATGTATGTTTTGTTAATGCATATATGTATCATATATCATTTCAAAGGGGATTTATTTTACTAAAATGAAATTGAATAAACAAAACAAACAATAAAATGAGTCTCCCAGTTCTGTCATATATACTTATTTTTCGCATTTTTCGTAGAATTGTGAAGTATTAAAATTTTATTAATATCATGGTTAGCTATTGATTTCATAAAATCAGTTGTGAATATTTAATATGAAATATTCACAACTGAAATAAATTTTAATATGAAACATTTTTTTTTAAAAAAATATATATAGGGGCTTGTTATAGTTAGAAGGTTGAAAACAGGAGAAGTCAAATTTCCCTGAAAAATATAGCCCTTAAAATAGAAGATTTCCGATTGCTTTTTAATATTGCAAATTTCGTAGTAAGTATTAGAAGCAGAAGGCCGGCTTTCTGGCACAGAGGTAGCGCGTCTTCCTCGTGTTCTGGGAATCCTGGGTTCGTGTCCTGGTTTAAGCATGGTTGTTCTTCCGTGTGTTATCTGTGAGATGTGTGACTGTGCCCCCCTCCTGTAAAAAGGGGCTGTGCAAGCAAATAGGATGAGTGTGTAGCCAAGGCGTACTCCTGGCCCTAGTTGGCGCTACCTTAAAAACAAGAGACGCTCTTTTTGGCTTAAATCTACTGCTGCATCAGTGGGGGGCTTGTCCATGGCAAGTGCCATTAGAAACAACAACAACAGAAGCAGAAGAAAAGGGAAAATAATCTGTATACTAATCCCCCTATGAAAGTATTATTTGTTCTTGAACGTTTGATCAATGTATAGCACCTGCAAATTTTGCACGATGGAAGAATGAACTAGAATTTAATAAGTATTAAAATGTTGGTGAATTCAGATGAGACAATCCCTTTAGATTGCTACAGCCAAGAATGGCTCGAAAGAATTGAATTTGAAGTTTTAAAAGGCATATTTTAATGACATGCGAGAAGACCGATTAGCTTTTCATTATTATGTTACAAATCTGTAATATTGCTTTCCGACGAGGTTAGTGACATAGTAAAAAATAAGATTTACAAATACATTTAATGAATACCAGGACGTTACACCTTTGGACGTGAAGACAATTTGGCGTAAGAAATGAAGGCACAAGAAATATGGCAGTATTTCTAATAGGAGCCAAGGTTCACAGATCCTTCTAGAATATTCGATGCTCTGTTCTGGAAAGTATATAAATGAGAGAGGATAATTCAAATTATTCTTATAGATTTGCTCTCTGAAGTACTGATTTCTGAGTGAGATCTCGGTTGTGATAGCATTTTCAAGTTTTCTGTCTGCTTGTATTGTGAAATTTGGACAAATTCGGATAATAACTTATTCGTGAGCTGTACTTTTAATACCATTTCTTCGTTTCTGTTATTCGTTGCATAAGACTTCTCTCACCAAATACACACTGAACGGACTTCCTTAAAAATACGCTAGAATTGTGAAATCTCTTGTATTTATCAATACTTTTAACTTATAAGAATATATTTTATAATCACATCTTTTTTATTTTTCATTTGCATAGCTATTCATTTTACTTCTAGTCACTTCACTGGTGTATTTCGAATTATTTTGTTTATTCGGAAGATACAAAGTTTTTAGGGTATTTTGAATTATTTTCTGTGAGATTTAAGAAGTTAATAAATGTGTTTGCATCTTATTTTTAAAAGAAAAAAAAAACTTGAACGGAAAATTTCATTATGGTATCGCAAACTTTTACTGTTGAATTAAGTTGAATTTACTGTTGAATTAATTTCAAGTTCGTTAAATTTGTTTTAAAACAGAGATAAAACTTTTGAAAGTCTTTTTAAATGTTATTAGTTTAAAACCTCGTTAAAAACTCTTCTCTTGATTAGTTATTTATTCGTGAGTTTTATATACTCTAAAGTTCACACGTTATATATTCTCACTTTTATGTTCTCTTTTCTAAATAGATGGAAAATGTCTGGTTAGTTTTGGAATGCTTTGTTTGATTTGCTGTAAAACTTGGGAATTCCATTTTATATATTTTATTATGCATCATGCATTTCATTTAAAATTCCTGAAGTGAAATGTATGAGCTACAATAATTTAAAACGCAAACATTATACTTAAAATTAT